>JAPSGF010000075.1:122983-215195 GCA_035772895.1 Perdix hodgsoniae
TTAGGAGAGATAGGCGAGGTAGGAAGGGTGGGGGAGTCGCTCTCTATGTCAGAGATTGGATAAACTGTGAGGAGCTCCCCATGAGAAACAGTCAAGAACAGGTTGAGAGCCTGTGGGTTAGGATTAGAGATGGGACTAATAAAGGTCAGCTGGTATTAGGGGTATACTACAGGCCACCTGATCAAGGGGAGGCTGCTGATGAGGCTTTCTTGCTCCAGATGCGTGAGGCGTCTGGCTCACGGGCTCTTGTCCTGGTGGGGGACTTCAACCATCCGGACATTTGTTGGAAAAACTACACGGCGAGCTGCAAGAGCTCCAGAAGGCTCTTGGAATCCATTGATGATAGCTTTCTGGTTCAGATATTGGACAGACCGACCAGAGGTCAAGCGTTGCTGGACCTGCTGCTCACCAACGCTGAGGAGATCATCAAAGGCGTCAAGGTTGGAGGATGCCTGGGATCCAGCGATCATGCCCTGGTTGAGTTTGTGATCTCAAGCGATGTGGGCCTGGCAAAGAGCAGGACCAGGACGCTGAACTTTAGAAGAGCAGACTTCAAGCTACTCAATGGAATGCTGGCCAAGATCCCCTGGCGCGCTGCCCTCAAAGACAAGGATGTTGAGGAGAGCTGGCTGCTCTTCAAGGATGCCCTCCTGGAAGCACAAGAGGTCTCCATTCCTCTGAATAAGAAAGTGGGCAGGCGAGGTAGGAAACCGGCATGGCTCAGCAAGGACCTGCTGAGAGAACTGAGGGCGAAGAAAGGGGTGTACAAGCTCTGGAAACAAGGGTGTGTCACCTGGGAAGAGTACAGGGATGCCGTCCGGACTTGCAGACGTAGGATCAGGGAAGCCAAGGCGCAGGCAGAACTGAACTTGGCAAGGGATGTGAAAAACAATAAGAAAAACTTCTACAGGTACATTGGCCAGAAGAGACAGGCCAAAACGGGCGTACCTACTTTGGTAAATTTAAAAGGAGAAATGGCTTCAACAGATGAAGAGAAAGCTGAGGTGCTGAATGAGTTCTTCACCTCGGCCTTCACTGGTGGCCAGGATTCTAGTCTCTATCACGTCCCTAAGTCTTGCACCCCCATACCTCTATGTGGGGACCAAGGAGGTAAATCCCTCCCCACTGTAAGGGTAGAGCAAGTCCGAGAGTGCCTCCTTAGACTGAATGAGTATAAGTCTATGGGGCCAGATGGCGTGCATCCCAGGGTCCTGAAGGAGCTGGCTGAGGTGGTTGCTGAGCCGCTCTCCATCATATTTGAGAAGTCGTGGCTGTCAGGTGAGGTCCCGGATGATTGGAGGAAGGGTCAGGTCACTCCCATTTACAAGAAGGGGAGCAGGGAGGACCCGGGTAACTACAGGCCGGTGAGTCTCACCTCCGTGCCTGGGAAGATTATGGAACAGATCCTCCTGGACAACATGCTTGATCACATAAAGAACGAGCACGTGATCCTAGACAGCCAGCATGGCTTCACCAGGGGAAGGTCATGCTTAACTAATCTTGTGGCCTTCTATGATGGAGTGACGGCATTGGTGGACGAAGGGAAGGCGACCGATGTCATTTACCTGGACCTGAGCAAGGCCTTTGACATGGTCCCCCATCACATCCTCATCTCCAAATTGGAGGGAAGTGGATTTGATGGGTGGACAACTAGATGGATAAGCAATTGGTTGAAAGGCCGCAGACAGAGGGTGGTGGTCAATGGCTCTATGTCCAGGTGGAGGCCGGTAACGAGCGGTGTCCCTCAAGGGTCTGTCTTGGGACCGGTGCTCTTTAACATCTTTATTAATGACATCGATGAGGGAATGGAGTGCACCCTCAGCAAGTTTGCTGATGACACCAAGCTGAGTGGTGCAGTCGATACGGCGGAGGGAACGGATGCCATTCAGAGGGACCTTGACAGGCTGGAAAGCTGGGCTCGGGTGAACCTGATGAGGTTCAACACGGCAAAGTGCAAGGTTTTGCACTTGGGCCGGAAGAACCCCAGGCACCTGTACAGGCTGGGAGGAGTTGTCCTTGAGAGCAGCTCGGCAGAGAAAGATCTAGGGGTCCTGATAGATGAGAAGCTTAACATGAGTCAGCAGTGCGCTCTGGCAGCCCGGAAAGCAAATGGGATCCTGGGCTCCATCAGGAGAGGGGTGGTCAGCAGGGATAGGGAGGTGATTGTCCCTCTCTACTCTGCTCTTGTGAGGCCCCATCTGGAGTACTGTGTCCAGGTGTGGAGCCCTCACCACAAAAAAGACATGGAGATTTTGGAAAGGGTCCAGAGGAGGGCCACAAAGATGATCAGGGGACTGGAGCACCTCCCCTACGAGGACAGGCTGAGGGAGTTGGGTTTGTTCAGCCTGGAGAAGAGAAGGTTGCGGGGTGACCTCATTGCAGCCTTTCAATACCTGAAGGGAACTTACTCCCAGGAGGGGTGTAAACTCTTCGAAAGGGCTGATAATAGCAGGACTAGGGGAAATGGTTTTAAGTTAAGAGAGGGAAGATTTAGGTTGGATGTTAGGGGGAAGTTCTTTACTAGGAGAGTGGTTGGGTCCTGGAATAGGCTGCCCAGGGAGGTTGTGGATGCCCCGTCCTTGGAGGTGTTCAAGACCAGGTTGGACAGGGCTCTGGGCAACCTGATCTAGTAAAGGTGTATGTTTGGTGGCCCTGCTAGGCAGGGGGGTTGGAACTACATGATCCTTGAGGTCCCTTCCAACCCGGATCATTCTGTGATTCTGTGATTCTGTGATTCTGTGATTACTCAGAATTGGACACGTAAGCATCACCATACTGCTTCGTATTAATTATGGCAACATCCCATTGCTCTCCCCTCATTGGGTCTGTCACTTCTAATAGTGTCCCAGCACTGCTCTCCCCTATCATTTTTTTCTGGACCCCATCTTTCCCCACGTGCTGTGCATTCCACCTTCTACAATCACCTTTAATGCCTCGTGCTACGTGCTGAAATGAAACTTCTTACGATCAGATGCCAAAAAGTCATCATTTTAATGACTACACAGAGCATAACTGGTATCGTAACACGTACCTTAAATGGCTGCTTAAGTGAGATACGGACTCATTATCTTCACCCTACAGTCAAATTGCCCCCTTCCCCCCAAAAAACAGCACCATTCAAGTAATTATTTGCTTCTACAACAGCTTTTACATAACATATTCACACGTGATTTAAAAAAAATAAAAGCCACAAGAAGCCAACACATTTGTAGGGCTCTACCAAATTATTTATACTTTGATATACTGCGGACAGAAAAGCTTACAGAACACCCCCTCCAGGCTCAGAACATCCACATGAAGCCTCTACCTTGGTTGCTTTGGTGCCAGGAATTCCCTGTCCTCAGAGTGAAGAAATATGAAGATATACGACCAACCTCCTACTTTTTACAGTACTGAAGTTACTCCCAAAGTATTCAGACTGCAACTTGAGTTTTCTAGAAAGAAAGTGTGCATTGACAGATTTGAGGCTTTGCTTCACACCAAGGCAGCTATGGTGCTTTTCTTCAATCATACCCAGTATCCTGCAAACATTTGAGAAATGAACTATTGTTTTTCATGTTGTTACAGGCACAAGAATAAGAAACGGGAAAGCACATGGGTGGAATTCATGAGTGATGCAAACACAAACTCAGACTATACACTGGAGAAGATTGAGAAAAAAATACCAACAAGTAGAAGGAGTTTCAATGTGGGATTCAATAGCTGAAGTCACAGAAAATTGATACTTCACAGATTAAGTGAAACTACACAGGGCAAGAGAGAGCAGCATGCGATGGTACCAAAACAAACACCAAACTCATATTCCAATACACATTGATGATGTGTGTCTGATTTTCTTTGGGCCTTTGTGCCATTAAAAGCAGAGGATAAATATTTACTGGGCTAGATGCATGCAAAATCACTATGTTGTGTGCTACTTTTAGCCAAATTTTGTCTTAGCATAGTATTCAGCAAGGTACCATACCGGATTTGAGCATATGCCTGCTTCATTAGCACTTACACTTGCAGGGGAGAGAGATTGAATGCAATTTCTGTGAATGCTACAAAAGATGTATGCCAGTACAGATGGAAATATACGCATACCAATACCCTGCAGTGAGAAATCATTGAGTTATTTTAATCTCAGAGATCTTTATCAGAGATTGAAATAATCCAATTTTTCATGAAAGATACTCCGGCATATACAGATCCAATCATCATAATTGGAAATAATTTTGTTGGAAAAATGCGTTAAGACTGATCAATAAGAAACCCTCGTGGTAGGCAGCATAGAAACAAATCAGAAGTGGTAGCCAACTCCCATCTTAAATTATAACCAAAGTATGAAAATATCAGGGGAAGGTTCAAAAGTAGAACCTTCAAAAGGAATAAAAGAAGCCCAAACTTGGGCCCTGCCCAGGATCCAGGGGTGAGACTTCAGAAGGGAGTAAAACACAACACTGACAACATACAGAGTGGTTTCAAAGCTTTGGAATTTGGGAGAAGACTTTCTGTGCTTGATATCACCGTCCACCAATGAAACACCAAGGCAAACAAACCTGCAAAAAAAAACTGCTTATGGGAAACTTTCCTAAATGAAAGTCAAAGGCTCCTCCTGAAGTTGCTTACACATTTCTGAAAGAATTGTCTGAAATGCTGTCTGTTTGCTTCTGATCCTGTAATGCAACTTCCAGCCTTCAAGTAAGCTTCCTAATCCTTCGTGGTTATGACTACATGCTGCCAATGTCATTTTGTGTTTGATCCCCCTGCTCTCACAACATGCTGCCGTGCAACTCCAGATGAACTCTGGTAGTGCTGCCCATGAAATCACTCACCGCAATTTGTTTGTATATATATTGAAAAATGGAGTGATGTTAGTTGAGATTGGTGAAGAAGGGGTAGGGGGAGAGAAAAGAAAAAAAAAAAGAAAAATAAAAATCTGTCCCCAAGCATTGGCACAGCTGTTCTTGGGGGTGGTGAGGTCACTATCCCTGGAGGTGTTCCAGAACTGTGGAAATGTGGCACTGAGGGTCATGGTCAGTGGGCATGGTAGAATGGGCTGAGGCTAGACTTGGGGATCCTAGCGTCTTTGATTTAGTGATTTTGGGGAACGCTTTGTCAGAGGGTATGTTTTCCTGCTGCCTTTTTTCACTGTGCTCCATCTGATCCTTATGCTACACTCAGAATTAAAAAGCACTGTGGCTGTGAAGGTTAATAATTGACAATGGACAGTACAGATATCTCAGCCATCAAGCTGAAAGTCAGCGATGCTCAGCACATAATTGTCCAGTACAGCTATATTTGTTTCAGGTATAGTGCAGAACATTTTCTCATGCCCAAGATATTACTCTCTTATGATCGCAGGAGTATCTGAACCAGATCAGCCTGCAAATGCTTCTTGAGGAAATTGGGTTTCTCCGCTCTATTAGGAACATTCCATTTTTATGATTAAAATCAGAAAACAATGTTCTTCCCAGTTAAAGTGAAATGTGCAAAATATGACTTTCCTATAACTAGATTTCCAAATACTTATCTAAAGTGCTCTGAAAAGGTATTAATAAATAAGGATGAAAAATGAAAGCTGCATAGCAAACGTTTCATAAAGTGTATTTGCTCTCTGAGTTATGGACAACATGATTTAGAGAAATAATAATAATACTTTACACTTCTGCTCCTTTCAATTGACACGGTCCCATAAATAAAATGCTGATTCTTAATCAGAAAGGAAGGTATCACATTCTCCATTACACAAAATTAGGCAAAAATCAAGGCGAAAACGAATAACCAGCCAACAGTTAAAGCCACAGCCAAGACATTCCTGCAAAGACCCTTATTAACTGAAGCTCGTTGGTGTGTGCTCAAATCAAAAGGACACCAAATTACCATTAAAATTCAGCATGTATCCACGTGGTCAGAGTTAGTGTGCCATGGGGGATATGGTTGGGATGGGGGGATAGGTTGCTGTTCCATGAATAAACAGAGCAATAAAAACAGGTGGATTAACCAAGATTGTATCTCATTCTGAGAAAATGTACCACTTTGGAAGGTCTTTCTAGCAAAATGAGAAAAGAAAAAGGAAAGATTCTAAAAAAGGTATCTAGCCAACTGGATCCTGCCATCACAATAGATATTAGGCAGCAAAACACTTGTGGTAGTCTGCACTGAAAGGATTTAATCTAGCATCACACAGGCAGGCTGGGGCAGAAGTCCCTTGGGCACCACAGTTGGCTGGACCTATTTCCATTTGTATCTCAGCAGCTAAGCGAGCTAACACAGTCAAACTTTTTGGGTGGTTGGTGACTCACAGAACACACTGCAGGGAAGGAAAATTATTTTCGCTCTTGAATGTGACCACGGGTTATGCAATGGTAGCCAAAAAAAAAAAAATCCAAAAATGAGGTGCATACAGAAAAATGTGACGAATGGAAATAACGGAGAAGCCTTTTCTTCAACACAATAAAAAAACCCTTGGTCCCAGATCTTTGCATTTTCCAGATCACAAAAACAGGGGAGCAGTAGGCTTCTGCAGGTTACAAAGGCCTGAAAATGTGCCATGTGGCTTGTGATGAAGGGCAGCTGAGAGGAAAGGGGGACAATTGAATTTTGTTACAAAAAATAACCATAGAAGTCCTTGAGGCAAAAAGAAATAAAAAAATAAGAGGGGATTACTTGGCATACAGGGGTATGCAGGAAGCTCTGAAGGCCCAGAATAATACACCATCAAAACACACCTGTTTAAAGAGTACCTTTTCTTCTCTGCTCAGGTTGATGTCTTTTGTTCCATCTCATTTCGGTGACCATCAATACATCTGTCTCTTCCCTTCTCAGCTGGAAGAAGTTGACAGTAATCCAATTGGATACAAGCCCAGATGCATTTCTTTCTTCATTCCTTCTTTGTAGCCTGTATAAAAAAAACAACAAAACTCAGACAAGACAAGCATTACTTACAATTCAAAGTCAACCTCTGTTTCAAACAAACCCCCAACCAAACATGAAAACAGCACCAAAAATCTACTACAGAAATTAAGCTGATAAAAAATATTTCATTTCTCCACAATTTTGATTCACTCTTAATATTGAGCAGAGCAATGTGACTTGAAAATCGACTCTGCTAAGTACAGAATCATAGAATCATTGGTTGGAAAAGGTTCAAAGGTTGAAGAGATCAAGTCTAGGTCCGAGATCAAGTCTAACCATCAAGCCATCACCACCATGCCCACTAACCACATCCCTTGGTGCCACATACACCCTTTTCTATATATATAGCGCATAGAAGCGTTCTGACCCATTTTTAATTAGCTAATAACACTGAACTCTGCAGAAATAGGCAGCCAAGTCCATGGTTTCATATGCACACATAGACCTGCTGGGCTTGGAAAGGACCCTTCGGAGATCATCTGGTCCAAACCCTCTTGGCTACAGAAGGTTGCTCACAACCTTGTCTTAAAGGACGGAGAGTCCACAACTTCTTGCTGTGGATCATCTTCGTAATAAAAATATCTTTTCACATCAGAAGTCACAAGATTCCAACTGTCAAGAAACATTTATTGTCATAAAGAGAGGTCAGGCATTGGCACAGGCTGCACAGGGAGGTGGCAGAATAACCAACCCTAGAGGTGTTTGAGAACCATGGAGATGTGGCACTGAGGGACATGGTCAGTGGGCACAAGTCAGTGGCTGGACTTGGTGATCTCAAAGGTCTCTTCCAACCTAAATGATTCTGAAATCTCTTCTGAACTGGCTAAGCACAGGTTCCCTTTTGCACACCCTTCTGCACAAAGTGCTGCAGATTTGGGCTGCTTTGGGCACACAGCTGTGCTTGCTGATGCCTTGCCCCAGGCCATGATGCGTGTTGGGCTCTCCCTCCCACCTGCTGAAAGGCTGTGTGACCCTCACAGTGACCCCCGCTTTGATTAATCGCCTTTGTAAAATCTTTCTTCCTAATACAGCATTTCTTTGTTGGAGAGAAAAAACTTCAATCTTGCAGTTTCAGAAAAGGACAAGCTGGCCTTTAAAGCAAACAGATCAGAAAAGGACCCCTGAGAGGCACTTTCTGAGCCGCTGCACAATTTCGGCCTTGCTTGCAGACACTCAGAAGATGTGCTGAATTATCTGGGGGCAAAGGGCTGTTCTTGATTGCCTTCTGAGATCTCCTCAAACTCAGTAGCTGCCTTGCCAATTCAATACTTGCCATGCTTTGGTGCCTAAGAAAGCATTCCTGAGGACTCGCCTCCCTTTCTTCTTTTCAGAAAGACGTTAGTCATGAAGTCAGCAGAGGAAAGGCTGAAAACATGATTTTAATGCACCTTGAAGTCTCAGAAACCAGGACAAAAACAACTCAGCCTCCTAGCGCTCCTCCGTTTCGGCACACCTGATTTCAGATTTCTGAATATTCAGGACTGATAACGCTGCTAGATGTTTTCCAGCCTGCACAACAATGTGTTGCTCTTGGGGTTGATGCACTCCTGCGAGATTTTAATAGCAACCAAGCACATCTGCACCTGCGGGAGCTCAGCGGGGCTGAAGGCTGCACAGAAGGAGGCAGCACCTTGCAGATTTATCTGAGCATCTGCAGCACGGGAGCAGCCTGCTCGAGCTCCAGGAGCACAGACAAGAGGTGCTCTGAGCCTGTGCTCGGCAACACCTGCAGAGCCATGGGGACCCAGTAAACACAGGTTCCCTGCCTTCTAGAGCTGCTTTTATTTTGTTTTCCTCAAGTCGATGTCATTTGGTAGCAACATGAATGCAGTAATGGGGATTTAAAAACCTCCAGCTCTGTCTGCTGTCAGTTCCATCTCTGCTGCTTTGTTGCTGTCTGCAGGACATTCCTCTGGCCTCACAAACACCGGCTAGCTGCACAGACCCTATAAACAGATCCTCCTCTAGCATATGTATTACAAAACACAACATTTTTGTGATGCTCTCAGCCAGCCAGCAGCTCAGCTCATTACGTAAGCTTGGGCAGAGATCAACATTTGTTGCTTCTGTTCCTCACCAGGAGCATGAATTGGTGAATAAGAGTCCCAAGTTCTTCCCTTTCCGGTTGAGTCTCATTTCAGTTTACCCAGAAGCAAAGGTGGCTAAAAGGCTCTCTGGGAAGATTGGGTGAAACAAAGAGCTGGAAAAGAGCTAGTGAAACGTAAGTTAAATTTCCTCATCTTGCACAGATATCCTCTCATGATTTGGAAGGAACTGCACAATATTTTCAGCCTTTACATTCTCAGTAGTGCAAGAGATACAGGAGATTTCCATCATTGCTCTTGCCTCCAACACTCTTATTCACAAGACCTCAGGATGTCACAGCTCTAAGCATAGTGAGAGAGCTCACTGCTAGCAGGGAGCAAACCAGAAAATAGAACCGTTACCATTTCACAATCAGAAGTTCACTGTTAATGGTAACATTGGGGTCTGTATCCAGCAAGAAATATCTCAATTTTCCAGTATCTTTCAACAGCCACTAATGCACATGGAAGATCCAATTCCCAGAACCTAGCAATAAATAAATCCCCTCATTTTCCATTCTGAACTTCACCTGCCCCTGGACAACATTTAATACAAAATATTTTAGTTAGAGATAGTTAAAAGTCAACCTGATTATTCATGAAGCAGGTATTTTCTCCTCTTCTGCTGCCTCCTTTGCTCTGCGTAATCACCATGGTCATTAATTTGAAATAGCACTAATTACTGTCTTTTGGACTTTCACTAGACATCTCACCCATCTGCACTGGCAAGACCTAAACATGAAGAAAACAGGGTTTGAGTCTTGTCAAAGCCAAGGAGGACGGCAAGGGAGAATGTGCTAAGATACACCCAAGCTGGTGAAGAGGAGGTGTGAAAGGCACCATCTGGATAGCCCGCATCGCAGGGCTCAAAATGAGGATAGATAATGTTGAAGTGGCAGCATTATTACTCTCCTTAAGGGCAGCCATAACAACTTGAAGCTTAGCATTTCAGTGAACCATCAGAGCGGCTGGTTTGGATCAGACCAAGGGGTCCATCCAGCCCCATATTAGCACAGTAGGTCAGGACAGCCATACAAGAAACCAATGGAGAAAAACTTCTCCGACTGCTTGCTCCTGGCCACCAGTAGCAGTGCTTTCAAGGACTGCCACATCTTAATAGGTGCCCCACTTCTGCCCAGGGAGGTGATGGAGTCAGCATCCCTGGAGGTGTTCAAGGAATGTGGAGATGTGGCATGGAGGGACACAGTCAGTGGGCATGGTGGGGTGGATAAGGGTTGAACTTGGGGATCTTACAGGTCTTTTCCAACTGTAACAATTCTGTGATTCTTGTAAAACCCTCCATGCATACAAGCATTTGCTTTCACAGCACTTCTACTGTTCTGGAAACCTGCTTACTTCCTGGAGGGGACACCTGAGCTGAGGAAGGGAGATCCTGCTGCTGAGGGGACACCTGCTGCTTCTCTATGGAGAAAGATGTGCTAGAATAAAGACATCACACTGAATGAGAAGCTAATGCAGGGTTAAAGGCTGGTGATGGCCCATCTATTATTCAAAGATAATGAGCCCAACATCTTTCAAGACAAAAGGCCCTGTCCAAAGTCAGCTGGACTCTGGCTCATGTTAAATTAATAGAATTTAGGACAAAAAGGAATTATTAGCTCTCTTCCCATGACAAGCTATACTCAGTATTGAGGTCAAGCTAAACAAATCCATTCCAAGGCCCTGATGTCACACCACAACTGAAATGGACTCTTTTTGTCATCTTTATATTTGCAGAAAACTTCTTTTCATCCCTGGTCATTTCTTTGTGCCAATTAGTTGCAAATGAGGGAAGAGGTGGAAACTGCAGCATCTTCTGACAAAATCTGTCTGCTGTTAAATTTACAGCTCAGATTTACACACCTTAAAAAATTCTCACACTTCAGGGAAGCCAAGGACAAACTTGAATATGTGAAATGAACCACCAAACCTTTTGAATTTTTCCCGGCATATGCATGGAAGACAGCTGCCAATCTCAGTATACATCTACTTAGACTGCTCTTCAGAAATATGGAGTAACTATTTTATAACAGAATCTTGCTATGATTCAACTGAAGCTTCAGTTTCTGTATTCGAAGGCTAAATATTGGTTACACAAGGAGAATTTCGGCCCAGATTTTCCAATGCTGATCACGGCATCGATTGGCTCCATTAACTGTGATGCCTTTGGTTTGTCATCTGCATCTGTTGAAGTGCTGAACATAAATATGGAATGCTGCTTGCAGAAGCTAGGGTATATTTGATAAGCATCAAATCCAGCTGCCACATATGGTGGTGGAACCAATGATGATTTGCTACAGAAAAATCAACCCATGACACCAGTCAGGCCACTTGGCTTTGGGATGGGAGAGAAACTCCACAGTCCAAATTTAAGGTTGGACTTGATGATCTTGAAGATCTTTTCCAACCTGACTAATTCTATGATTCTATTATTCTCATCATTTTTGGTCTTAGGGGGGTACATTTCAAACCTTGCTGATGTCTTGAACATTTCCTACTTTGAACACAGGAACACCGATTTGTTGAGCTGCTAGCAAATCGTGTTTGCAAGCTGGAATCCAAATAGGAAAAGTAAAAACAAAACAAGCCAAGAACACCTAGTTGTCATAGCTTTGCTGCTAATCTTTCTCCAGTTAAATTCAAGCTCAGCTGAAGGAGCAATGCAGCTTTTCTCCTCCTATTTCCCTGCACAGGTCTCCTCTACAAGTAAACATTTAAGAAACAATCTCTCTCCCCCTCTCTCGCTTCCTACCTGTTGTGATTTACAAGGTGAAATTAAAGATATACGCATCCTAGAACTTGGGGTTTTCCATCTTGGGTCTCTGATTTATAAAAGCTGCCAGTGGATTTTAAATGCTTCGTTTTGATTTAGAAATTGTTGCTTCCAAGTTGCATTTATCTCAAATATTCAGCTGTATTGCGCACCGCTGAATATCTGATTTATGGACTGCAAAATGTATGCAGATAGACTGCAAAATGTATTTATGGATCACTCCCCTAATAACAATACACGCAGCTCACCACCCTAAACATACACAAGTATTCACACACTTGCAAATGTATACATGTGTATATCTCACATCTTTATATTAAATCCTTCTCCCCTTAATTGCATTTCTGATGGTGAGATCAGGTACCGTGTCAATATATAATGAAAGGCTCTGTGATGTCTTCCTTCCACCCGCTCACCTTATCATTCCTGCTAGCATGTATAAAATTCAGCTTTAAGCACTATTTCCAGCTCACCAGGTGCTTTTTTCTCCTGCTGCTGCCATCAAAGGTAGAAGCTGAGCCCAGCACGAGAGCTTGGAGCTGCACAGTTGCAAAAGTGGGCTGAGTAATTGGGGTGGGAGTGCTGCTGTTGTCCTCTGCCCTTGCCATGCTTACCTCTCCCTTCCAGAAGGAAATATTATAGACTAAACAGAGCCGTGAGAGCACTGCCTTCCTTAAATCTGAAAGGAGAAGACTTGCTTTTCCTTCTAGATTCATACAAGGAACACTGGAAGAAAAAAGAGAAAGAGCAAATCCTTCACAGGTGGAGGAGCAAGTTTTACAACAGCTTCACTTTCTTTTCCCAACTCTGTGTCTTTGAAAGCTAACAGTTCCTTATCTTTCCCAGGCAAAGCACATCATCTGCTAACAGCATCACACAGTGCCTCATCACCTACTGATTTTTATTAAATAAGCCCAATGGTAGCAAGAAGTTAGGTCCTATTGTGCCAGATGTTCTAAAAATCTCCGGCCATCCAGCCGCCTTTTCCAAAGAGCTCAATCTAAATCACCAGTTTTACAAGTAGCTGAGCTGGGGAAGTGATGAGAAGGTTAACGAGTGCATGGAGTAGATGCACACACTATTCAGTCAGTCGGCAGCTCTGGTTTCACATCTCCCCATCCATTTAGCAGTTTTGAGCTGCAAGTGCTTTACATGATTCATGGGCAGGACAGTCAATGTCTGGATGTTCTGCTGGACAGACGATTTGTTTTTGAAGGAAAGAGGCACAGGTACAAAGCCAGGGACTTCCCCATGCTTCTCTATTTGCTGGCTTCCTCATGACCTCCACCAATTCAGCTACTTGCTCCTGTATCCCTGCTTCCTGATTGTCATAAATAATTTAATCATTTGAGTTGGAAGGAACCACTAAAGGCCAATTCCCCTGCAATGAACAGGGACACCTACAGATCAGGTGCTCAGAGCCTCGTTCAGCCTGACCTTGTATTCCTCCAGGGATGGGCATCCACCACCTCTATGGGCTGCTTCTTGCAGTGCTTCACTGTTCTCACTGTAAAAAACCTTTTCCCTTCTATCCAGCAGCAGGACTGATGCCCCTCCTGGAAATGTCCTGAAGATTGATTTCTCCCATAGAGTGCCTTGAGACTGCTAGGCAAAAGGCGAGGAGAGGTGTGAAAAGGGTGCATGGAGCATCTTGACATTGTGCAAAGGAGTAGAGCAAGGACAACCCAGGAAATTATTTTTCAAGTACACCCTGATGCTGACTCCATGCAGGTATTAACCACGTTCTCACAATGAAAACGTAGGTAGCCTAGTCACTGACAACTATTTGTAGGCTGAAGGTTCACTGTGCTATCGACTACACCAACCCAGACACGTGCTACTGAAGGTCCTCTCATCTGCTAGAGGGGTCTTCTTGATTTGTAAGTGTGGCACGCTGTACTCTGTCCCATACAATCACAATACAGACTATCCTTCATACAGACCAAAGGGATGGGACTTATCCATGGATAAGATAGAGAAGTTCTCAAGGTTGGAAGTTCATCTCCTAAAAGCAGTCGAGAAGAGAAAATGCACACATGGAGTGAAGGGAGGTAAAAAGCACATGGGGGAGAATTACTTGCAACTTTCTAAATAACAAATTCCCTATGTACATTATATTTAGAGAGTATTAATGGGTATTTATACAGCCAGAAGGCAGGTTTATGAAGACACTCCATAAAATATTGAGCAGAGATAAATAATAATAAAAATATAAGGGAATCCATTATCTGACTTAAACTAAGGTAATTAAAAGCTACATATTTCAGCTGCCAAAGTGGTAATTCAAGTCGAACTGCAACTTTGCAGACATATTTCCATTAACATCATCAGTTGTGAGTAATATAATTTCCTCTTCATTGAGCACTGCTTACCTAATTTCACCTTTTCCTTAATCATATACATTACCTAGTTCTCCAAACAGCTGTGCAATTTAACTAGGCGTGGTAAAACGGCACTGATTAGCCTGCCTGCAATTTTGAACATGCAAAGCAAACTACATGACATGATCCTTCAAAAAAAAAAAAAAACAACAACAAAAATCAAATTTCGGACAGCAAAGGGATTTGGGGCAATGGCCTGAAAGGTTGCAATTACGATAATCTGCTAGGAAGGCTAAAGATGAAACTCTTTATTATTCTGTAACAATTTTTTTTGTAGTATTTTATTGCCAATAATTACACAGGTTTCTGTTCTATTTTCATTGCCTCAACATCTCCGAGGTTAATTATGTTGTCAAGATCACGTCAAAAAGCCACCACTAAAATTATGCTTCTCATTACATGATGATCTAATCAATTCCATGCGGTAATTTTGGTCCAGCCTGTTCTACCAACATACACATCTTGTACATGGAAAAATCTATTTCTCTGTCACACTGTATTATACCAGTTTCCTTGTGCCACTACAGCTAAGAGCCTGTCAGCAGCTCTGCTGCAGCCTCTCAGATCATTTCTGTCTGACACTTGCCAGGCATTTTCATTACAGAGCCCAATTATATTTACTTGGAATTTCGGTTCCATTTGAATAGACAGTATCAAGTCTCATCTGTTATCCCAAGAGCTGTTAAAATTAGAGCTTGATCCAGGAACCAGAGCCATTAATCTAAAAAACTCCTGGAAAAGAAAAAACGCCTTGCTCTGCAGATCAGGGCAACACTGCCTTTACACTCTGTCCATCACTTAACTAAGGGCTTAGAGAGCTGAACTACATCTTGTTACCCAAGCACACAATTATTTGAGGATCCGTGCCCTAGCAAACCTCAGAAGATGAAATAGAAAAATCCCTAACGAGTAGCTAAAATAACCTTGCTCCATGTGAAACCCTCTTATTGTTGGTAAAGATCAACAGCCGTTGTTTAAATAAATGTATAAAGGGTGATGTATAAAAAAGGAAGGCTCATCTGATTAGGCACATCTGAGGATTGGCCATAGGTGAAAACATAAAATAAGAGTTTAGAAGTCTAGAGGTGGCCAACGCTAAAGAGAAAAAGGCAACTGAACTTTCCATATTTTTCATTCCCATGGTTAACTAGCTGTGCTTCTGCCTGCATGCCTTCATCTTACGTTTGCTACCTATAAGCATTTCAGTGGCTGGCTTTCTACTGCCAAAAATATTTCGGGGAGGGGAATTTTAAAATGGCATATGTGAATATGCATAATGACAATGTTTTAAAACATATCTGCGCTGGAGTTTTTGCTTCAGAACAGCTCGCCTGATCAGTAGTCAAAAATAATGCTTTGTGGCTTACCAGGCATATCTCAGAATGAATGACAGACTTTGTGTCACAGACTTGCACAGCTCTAGAAAGAAAATAAGAAAGATGGAAGCAACCAATCCATGGGAGAAAACTGTGATATGCTCATGGATACACGGCTGCTCCCAACAGCGGTGAGGCTGAGTTACGTTCATACGCAAAGGCCAAAATAAGGCCAAAAGCATTGCTCCAGTCCCACCTACGTTCCACCAAGAGCCAAGCAGAGCACAGAGCTTGGCGTAATGCACGCAGAATGCATTCCATTTGAACTGAATTGTTCAGCACAAAAAATATTTTCTGAGATGTAATTACTTTGGCACGCTTTGTTCAAAGAGGAATAGAGGTGGAGAAGGTGGTGAGATCCTAATCTCTTTGATCACGATGTGCTAGTCTCTTGCAATCCCTAAACAGCATGCATAATTGAAAGCACATGTGATTTCAAAGCAGAATTCCATACGTCTACGCAAACATGAAATCATGCAGTACCGTTTACAAAAGATGGGTCAGATCTGCACGGCGCAGCCTAGCTCAAATGAGTTCAGACAAATTATCAAAGCATGCATTAGCCAAGGATCAGGCTCTCGAATTCTACTGCTGGCAAGGTACAGATTTAAACAGGCTTTGCATCTGATAACAGTGCGAGCTCTCATATAAGAACAGAAGCATTCCCCTCTTGTTGCATTCAGAATGAAAAGAAATATAAAGAAGAAAAAAACAAAAAACAGTTTTATTCAATACCTGCCCTGAATTCCTCTAAAATGCAGTGCGTTCACGTAAAAAATAGGAAAAATAAGCTGTTAGAAGCACTCATAAAGTTTTTTCCAGCCCATTTGTAACATTTAGTGTATGCTGCGAGCTGCCCTTTGCCCCATACCTCTACTGCCTCTTTGCTCCAACGTCTCATCCCTTAGTACAGCATTGCACTGCAATGGGAAGATTTGTTGCCTTCGAGCACCCTTGAAGAAGTCTGGTCCAACGAACAGACCACCTTCTCACCTCCTAAAAAGAGGAAACCAAACTTAATACCTGCTGAGGTTTGACACGCGTGATAAATGTGCTTCATACACACAAGCAAATCACAGTTCTTTCTGTTTAGCCAATGCCTCCGTAATTTTACAGCTGATAGTCAATCACCACTGAAGGGTGAATAGTTTGCTGTGTGGATTGGCTAAGATACCTATTAATCAACCAGATTAAAAAGACGTTGGCAAATCTCCAATAATTATGCAGCATAATTAAAAGGATGGGAAGCCTGATTTAGGGCTTATTAGCCCTCTAAGTCCTTCATTAGCCATATTAGCTCCCCGCATTAGATTCCAAAGAAAAAATATTAATGTTGCACGGTGAGTCAGAAATATTTGACCAGTACTTTTAAATATTAAGCTTGCTCCTAAATTTAATGACCTTGGGAATTTCAGTGTACAAAACCAAAGGTTTTCGCCCTGTAGTCTTGAAGCGGAAAGAAAATTCATATATTTTACATAGAGGAAATAGTCTTTTTCATAGGACTGAATTGAAAATCATGAGGAACAGCCTATTTTATCCTAATTGGTGTTTCCCCTCCTTTCTTCTGTCTTTAAAGTGGGCAAAAGATACTGATCTGGCTTAAGGAAACATTTTCATATATCCCTTCATTTTTTTTTTTTTTTTCCCCACCACCACATGCACACTTATATTTTTCAGGCATATATTAACTTCCAAACAGTAGGAGAGAAAACAGGCAAATCAATGAATCTGCCTTCAAAAAGGCAATCAGGACTCCAGGAGTATCATTACATAACCTTGCAATGTGTTTGTCCCCCTTCAACAAGAATCAGGCAATCTCTTTGGATATGCCACTAAAAATTAAGATGATGGAGACAAATGTAGATGACAAGGGCAGAGTTCACAGAAGCTGTCCTGTAAGTCAATCTGCTTTCCTGTGTGCAAGAGCTATGAAAGACAAAGATAGTTCATCCCAAATTTTTAGTGCTAAACAGATCAGTTCAACATCCTGAGGTCATGATAACCGTGACGACGTGGAAACGATGTCAGGAATCTCTGGAGATCTCAGGTTGCTCTCCATTTGCAGGTAGAGAGAGTGCACCTGTGATCAGCCCAGACACCTTCACATAGAGATTGCCCAACTGGCTCAGTTCCTGTTCAGCAGCAAGGGATTGTCCCCTCCTAACATTTAAGAGGAAGAGCTGCAAATTGTAGGACACAGATGCCAACCCAGTGAAGCTATTATTGCACAAACAGCATCTGGCACCTTTTGACAGGCTGCGTAAGCAGATGCCATTGCACAAATGCCAGTACTTCTCAAGTGGCTCACCCAGTGTGATACCAACTGGCTACCTTCCTGATGTGCTCCCAGCTGCCAATGGTTCTTCAGTGCAACCTTCTCACCTCTGAGCAAGAATTGACATACAGCTAAGGGAGATCTGTCATATTTTTTTCCTTCAATAAAAATAGATGTCTGCTGGGTTAACAGCCACTGTGCTGTAGATCAGCAGCTCCCAAGAGTCACCTTTTCATTTTCCCTGCTGTCTCCCACACTGAACTGGAATCCCAGTCTCTCACCTGGAGCACAACTGGACACCAATAAAGCCCCCAGAGGAAATTCTCACACTGTCATTTCAGGTATCCATCCACACTGCGGTCACATTTATTAAGCAAGCACCATAGATTTGTACATAGGAGTTCCCACCTAGACATTGGCATATCCAGGCTCTGTGGTTGATGCTGTAGTTGACTTTGTTTTTCTCTGTCACCCCACAACTCCGCTTTTTCTTTCATCTCTATTTAGACCACAAGTTGTCTTGAACAGGTATTAGCACAGTCCCTATTAGCATGGTTCTGTTCTTTAGTTCTTAATGAACTTATCATTGCAATCTATCTCACATTTGCTGAGAAAAGCTTCATTACATGATAAGATAAAGGTGTTCTTGCCTGGCAGGACCTGTTAGAACAGGAGCAGAAAACACTCATCGAAATGCACTCTGCCATCCAAATCAGGACAGGACCTACTCCACCCATCACTGCAGCTTTTAGGCTGCTGTACCCTGTTACGAAACAACTGCCTGTCCTCCATCACATCTGTAAAACGAGAAGCTCCTCCTGTCTTCCTCCTTGATGGAGCTTTCCAAGCCTGATGAATTAGTATTTTGGCTGGGGCAGCAATAAGCTAATCAGAGCTGCTTGTTTCTAAAAGCCTCTAAAGCAAAATCCAGATTGCTGCTTGTCTCTGTTTCTCTCTGGTGCTGAGGCACCACTCTTCCTAGGATGACTCTTTTCTACAAAACAACATCCCTGCTGCAAAACGTGAAGGGATCTGTTAATTAAGTCAGATTGCCAGTGGCTCCTGGTGGGGAGGCAGCTGCACTGCATGTTCCAGTGTTTTAAAAGCATCCTGGTGTTCAAGAACATTGCTGTTATTTTTCGTATGGTGTCTTCCCAAACTCCATTAAACAGACTGAAACAGCACATTTGGTCGTGTATCTCATTACAGGTGATCAGGTTGTACTGGAAAACTATGACTGCTCATCAAACATAGATTGTATGATGCTTCCTTCCCTTTCATTCTTCCAAGTGGGAAGCAACGGTCCTGGTTTTCAAGAGTGTACAGCCTAAATACATGAAGAATGCAGATAACAGCTAAAACCAATCAACAAATAGATGGGGTGAGAAGTACAAGGTGCAGTTATTTTCAGTGTTTCAGATACAAGCTCTGCCATCAGTTGCACTTAGACTCTCACTACAGCTTCATCCCTTTTGCTGATGCATGAAAAGGTCACCCCTCAAAAGGCCCTGAGGCCAACAGTTCCAGATGTAGAAGAACTGTTGCCTTTGTCACTGGGGAAAATTGCCATAGAGCGTACGAAGAAAAACGTTTCAATAGCTCTGGCCAGGCTTTAGGATGCAATGGAGAGAGGTGGGCATCGCAGTACCGGCATTGACTCTAAGCAACCACTGTCCCAGTTAGGTAGGTCATAGCCAAGGTCTCAGCTATGTTTCTCAAGCAAAAATAGGACAAAGTTGCCTTCGACCACCTTGGGACTTATGATGGAAGAGCAACAATACAGGCACTGCCACAGAGACAGTGGAAGAAAGAAGGCAAATTATCAGATTGTTACAATGGGTCTTCACAGAGAGAAAGAAAGACTTTTTTGGAGAAATTGGGCTACTGGAAAGGGGTGGAAAGGGCATTAATTGATAACTAGGCACAGCAGAAGAGGTGATGTTGTAAGCTGTGATAACCTGTAATAAGGTCATGTAGTTCCCTGCACTGGGCAGCTGCAGTCCAGAGTAGAAGCTTGATCATTCTGTTCTGACTCCCTTATGTCAGTAGTGGCAAAAGATGTTTGCTCAGCTGCTGAAAAGACAAAAAACAGGTTCACTTGATGTCTCCATAATCATAGAGATAAAAACAGATCTCTTACAGCACCTCATTAGGATCCATTGCTTTCAGTTTGTCTGATGGAACGACACCAGGGCACAGGCAATTCCAGGTCTTAGTGCAATTGCTATGAATTTAAAGTTATGTGTATATATGATGGGAATAAATCTTTTTCATCTTCAAGTCAACAGAGAAAAGACCGCACTAACAGCTTCATCTCAAGGGATCGTCAACCAACTAAGCCTCTTAAAACTTTAAACTTACAATCACCTTTGCGAACTGAAAATTCCAGGTACGGTTTGGTCCTTACGTGGACATGCTTTCTTGTTGCTGGCAACACAGTGTCAGAGAATATCCAACATGATCAATTAATTATAGAATCATTATGGTCAGAAGAGATCTCTATGATCATCTAGTCCAAATGTTCACCTACCACCAATATTGCCTGCTAACCATGTCCCTAGGTGTCATCCTCTCCATGGCTCTCGAACACCTCCAAGGATGGTGACCCCACCACCTCCCTTGGCAGCCTGTGTCAGTGTATGACCATTCTTTTGGAGAAATAGTTTAAAAAAATAAAGATCATGAAAGCCTTTGGAACAGGAACACTCTTACATAAACTTCAATGTGTTGGGCGTCCAACATTTTAGCTTACCTGGACTGCATTGAGTGAAGAGGAATTGTCTTGGGCCACATATAAAATATATAATATAGTTAATTTCTATAAGTAGCAAAACTTCTATTACTTTTTAATATTTCTTTTTTTAAAAAAATATTATTTTATTATTAAAACATAAGAAAAAGAAAGTAAGAAAAACATAAAACCAATGGGTTGGATCTACACCTTCCTTTCTCTGGAACCTTAAAGAGGAGGGCACAGAGATGACTGAGCTTTTCACTTCAGTGGTTCACGAGACAAGATCCTACCACATAAAGTCTCATTTTCATTCTGTTCCCAAAATATTAAGAGGGCATAATAGAGAGTTAAACAGTCCTTATGAAACACCACCACCGTGGAGGCAGAGACAACGGTAGCCTCAGCTATTGTGAATCTTGTGACATGTTAGGCTAAGTAGCTGAAGGCAGCGCACTTTGATGCAAGATCAGTGCTCCTCCTCGTATGCCATTTGCTAGAAAGGAAAGGCTTAATCAGCAAGGCAAGGGCAAATGAGATGCAGAATCTGAACATTGCCTTCTCCTTGCACTGAACAATAGGGAACCTTCCAGCTGAGGAGAGGATAAAGCAGAAAGAGACAGAGATGCTGCTCTGAGCCCATCCTATTCCAGGCAGAGCACCTGGATTTTCAGTTAATAAAGTGCGGCCAGGAGATAACTGCTACTATTACAAATAATTGCCTGGAAAAAAATGCATTAGGGTAAGAAAATACAGAGCACATAAAAGCTCTCGTTAACATTCTTTATACATGCTTATCATGAATTTTATACAGGGTTAAATATATTTTCTGGTGACTAACACTGCAAGGCTGAGGATTAAAAAGGATAATGTACAATGTGATTTATGAAGTTTTAATGGAAAATCCCCATGGGTTGTGTATAAATCTTATTTATAGCTTTAAAAGTATGTAATATACTTATTGTATATTTTAAAAACTGTGGGAGTGCAGTCTCTGTCATAGTTAATCCATTAAAAAAAGCAACTCCTAGGGGGCTCCTAGGGATAAAGCATTTGATATTTTAGAGACTATCAGTGTGTTCAGTGTGAAATGTCCAATATGATTTAGCTAGTGGGGGAGAAAGGGGGAATAAAGAACCCAAACTGTCTTGAAGAAGGGAACAAAATGGCAGTTTTACAAGTAAGCTCGATCCATTCGGATAAAGGAGAAAAACACTGGGGGAAGGGGGAATTAAATCATTTGCTGTGGGCTCTGTCCTGATGTCTCTGCTAGCTAAACTCTGCTGGAGGCCTGAACTTAGAGCTCCAGCTTTGTTTTTAGATTAGAAGAGCCGCTATGGGTCCCCTCATCTTCGTTTGTCAAATGATGCATGTTCCCCTAGATGAAGTTAATCATGTTAAGTCGAACCCACTGAATCTAGTAGCTGTATTTGGAGAGGGAATGCGTGGTGTTCTGCAGCTGTATTTGCTAAGCTGCTTTCTCTTATCATTGTGAAGTTCCTTTTTTTATGAGATCAATTTTATATCAATTCAGGATATTAGCTCATGGACTCTGCTTTGGCTTGACTTGAAGGGCAAGGAAAGAGAAAGTGAGCCCCATCTCCCAAAAGAGCCTTGTGTAGATAAGCCAATAGAAGGACTAACAAACAAACATTCTGTTTCAGACCACACAGATTTGTTCTTTTCAGCGGTGAATGTTCACCCTTTGGGCATTGGCCCCAAATAGCCACATAGATCCTAATGAAGAAGTAAGATTATCCTGGAAGATAAAACCAGGTTATATGAAATATACTGACATACATGGTGTAAGGTTGCTGTTTGGTTATCTTTAATAATGAGGTAAAATCCCAAGGTCTGGCCAGGAAAACAAAATCCTTAATCTCATCTGAGCTAGGCATAGAGGCCTGAATAAGAGTGCCTGAAAGTTAATTCTGCTTTCTTCTATTTCTTACAGTTTCTTAGAAGGATGTAGCTACATTTGAATTCCTAGACTAGACAATCAGAGCCAACGATTTGCTTCCAGCATGCCAAAATGAGACAGCACAGCACTTCGGATGAGAATATTGCATGAAATAAGATTTTTAATATCATCTCTGAGAAATAATGATTCTTCTCTCCAAACATGCCCCACTCAGACTTATCCCAATTATGTCATCTCACTCAACGTTATTGCTGGTGTCTTAATATGAATGTGTTTTCAGGCGTACTTCAGCCTACCCTTGGAAGAGACAGTAGGCTGCTGTACATGGGGAAAGAAACAGTCCCCACTTGAATTAATCCTCAAGCTGAATCAATAGAATAAATAAAAAGAATGTTAACATCATGAACAAGAGAAGAAGCACAGGTCCTACCAGTCTGAAAGCACTGCATCTTATCAGTCCATCACACCTTTGTTTCCCAAGATAGAACAATGATCTAAGTCCTCTGTCTTCCAAGTTCACACGTACAGATATAGATAATCTCTTTTATGTTAAAAAAGGTATTTTTCCACGGTCTGCAGCTGGAGAAGCACCCAGATATAGTAAAAGTACTTTAAGCCTACAGGCATTTGTAGTGCAGTCCCCATCCTCCTCTTGGAGGAATGAACCAGCGCCTTGCAGAATAATGGAAGAGATTTTCATAGAGTTATTTCCTCTCTGAACAAACTCTGCACACATATTTCTACAACACCTCTTTCCATGGTGTCTCCATCGCCACTGCTTTTAACCTTGATACGTTGGCACATGCAGTCTGTTTCTTCCTCCTGCAGTAAATTATCTGCTTCAGCGATGGTGCCACATACCAGCTGCACTCAACATATGGCACACAGAGGACTGCCAGAGAGGCCCATTATGTCCTGATGTTCCATTCATGAAAAGATGTCATGCCATGTGAGGGTTTTGCATCATGGGTGCTTGTGCAACTAGTTTAATCTAAACTCTGGATTTGAGCTCCCTTAAGAGGTGAAGATACTGCTGAAGACACAAGCCAGAGCATTTAGCATGAATGTAAAGTAGCTTAAATCGACCTTGCACCCATTTTCCCCATCTCAGGGCAATTAGAATCTTGAAAAGCCCCTTGCTACCAAAAGAGAAGGGACTGAAAAGCACTCCGATCATAGCAGAGAAACAGCAAGGAGAAATAGGAAGTGTCAACACACACCATTTCTTTCACTACCGATGACAACATCTCTTGAAAGGGATCCTTCAGGCCACTGCTCAGAAGGAACAAACACAAAATAAAGCAAGTCGCCGTTAGGTGCCATGCATGCCTCAGGAGCAGGAAGGCAGAGCAGGGAATGCCAAAGCAGTGCGCTGGTACAAATGACAGCATTTTATCAGGTGAGTCTGAAAGGTTCTAGAGGACTTCAGGAAGTGCTAATTTATTGGAAAGCCAAATCATCACCTATAAAATATTTACACTTCTGACAGCCTTACCATCTGAAATTCAGCAAGAGAGATCTCACCAGCATTTTTCAGAACGGGGAAAGACAGCTGAGAAATTAAAGAAGGGTGATAAAGTTTTAGCAGATAATTGCAAAAAGCAAGGGTGAAAATATCTCAGCTAAAGATACATTACCCAGCAAAATGGTCTCTTGCTTTTATCAGAATAATCCTTAGGGGCATCTTCAGTCCTATAGAATTTAATAGGAATGAAGCCCAGGAGGATTTTGTAGAAAGTGCATTAGAAGTCTGTCTTTGTTATAGAAAATGATAACCTTTCTATAGGGTTTTAGAAGCAATCCAGAAGAATTATATAGCATAGGCAGCATTTCCTATCATGTTTTATAGAATGACTTAAAGACTTTTCTTAATACCAACACTACAGGTATTGAAAAGATCACTACTGTTTATCTTAGAGTGTAAGAAAATACGGAGTATCAGAGGAAAAGTATGATGAAATAAACCCTAGAGAAAAGAGAATGAAAATTCCTTACATTCTTTTGTAAACTACTGGGGCAAAAATAGTTTATTTCAACATTGTATTCATGCATCATAGAAAATAAGAGCTCAGCTCTTTCCTGAAAGTAGAGTAAATAGGAATGGAGAACACTGAGAGTTACAGGATTAGGGTTGGATTTGGATTTCAACATAAACATATATTTTGTCATGAACGAATCTGACAAAGTTGTACAAGAATTGGCACCACCAGCCACACCTCACAATCAAATATTGAATTAATAAGAAGAAATCATTAAAACATCAAGCCAAGGGCCTTCTATTTTGCCGAAGGAAAAGAGGGTGGTTTTGCAGAAAACAGGCGAGAATGCCTCTATTTTCTCATTGCCAGCTCCAAGCCTGCTGTAAATCAGTACCGCCACAAATCAAAAGTGTGACAACATTTAACACCAGTTCAAGGATTTGTCCTGAATATTTAAAAGTGCTACGATACACCTCAAATACAGTAGAACAGAGAGGGTTAAATGCTTGCCAGAATATAAACCATTTGCATGAATTAAAAGAACAACAAAACTACAAGTGCCAAAATCCCCCTTTCATAGTGCTGTATTGCTAGTACATCATTAGCTCCCGGGGACTTATTTCTGATTTGTAGCAGAGAATGGGAGAAGTGAGACCTATTTATCTCTCTGTTGGAAAGTCTCTGCTACATTAAAGAAATCTTCTTAGCCCTTCGCTTTTCTATGGAGCATTCAAAAGCAGAAAATCTAGTGTTACACTTATAACTAATTTTTTTCTTTTAGTATTCTGTCTCTCACAAGGCTGCCAATGCACAAGTCACATTAAAAGCAGCACCAAATTAGGTTAGAGGATTAAGGAACAGCAAAGCTTTTAGAGGTGTGCTGCGCATCTGATTTTCTCAACTTTTCACCTCAGGTAGAGATTGCATGTGCTCATGCAGAATGAGTGCACAACCTTGGAAAAGTAGCGGAGTCAAGCCTGCAGACTGTAGTTCCTCATATTACTCCAACATCAGTAGGAAAAATGTTATAAAGGGGAAAAAGCAACGTTGGTTCATAGAATCACAGAATGATTAAGGTTAGAAAAGACCTCTAACATCATTTAGTCCAACTGCCTACCACCATCACTGCCCACTAACCATGCCCTAGGTACTACATCTATGCTTTCCTTAAACACCTCCAGGGACGGTGTCTGCACCACCTCTCTAGGCACCCTGCTTCAATGCATTACCACTCTTTCAGAGAAGTTCTTCCTAATATCCAATCTGAACCTTCTCTGACGCAACTGGAGACCATTCCATCTTATCCTATCACTAGTTTCCCTCTAGTGGGAAGATTCAGGAAGGCAAAAGAGGGAAAGAGCTTGATCAAACTCTATAAAATCTAGGATCTGCTTCATAAAAATCAATTGCAGTTTTCCTTTAGCACTGACTGCTCCTAAACAGAACTGAGAATCCAAACAAGCAGTTTTCCATACGCACAGTTATCTGCAGCGTGCAGATCTTAGGGAAGATTACCTTTGTATTCTAACTCCAGAGCAAGAGTACAATTTTGAGCCCAGATGAAGGGCAGCAGTGTGTGTGTTTATGTGAGTGCACACAGTATTGCCTCCTCAACCTGGTCCAAAATACTTGAAAGTCAGAACGACGACAGAAGCCAATTAATACTACTTAATTCTGAATTAGGCAGTCTAAGCAGAAGTTCAATATAGTTTAACTTTGGTCAAGTTAAACTAGGTCGACTTCAATTTACACTTTCATGAGCGTTCCACATAAACAAACTCATCGACTAATTGAGCTATCAAAGAGGTGACTTTCTGCCAGCAGGTTTAGAACAGGATATTGCTGTAAAATCCCCCATGGGATCAGCTGTTCATGGGAAGATGCTGAAATATGAAGGACTGTTTTCTTTAGATGCAAGTTTGTGAGATACGTTCAGCTACACTTGCATAGTCCCCGTGGCTCGAGAGTCATTCCAAGTTGCTCTTTTATTCCCCTAGCAATGCTCTGTGAAGTCCAACAGAGCTCTTTCCACTGTAAGATGGGGAAAAAGGCAAGAGGAAGCTAGCTGGAATACTGGTACCATTTCCATGGAGAAAAAGTCACACCAGCTACGAAAAGCCTGAGGGTGGCATGCACAGGTCATATCCTAAATGGAACATTCAGAAAACAGTCACTTACAAGCTAATGGTGCCGGATGTCTCCTTCCTCTGGCTTGGATTAATGCTTTGTCATTGCCCAACTCATGCAGCGAAAGGCTGGTAGGACTGAGCTCTTATTAAAGCAGGTGTAGTACTGGGTCATGTCTGCAGAACACAAGCATCTCTTACCATGGACAAGGCCTGATGTAGCAAGCAAAGTGCCTTTCAGCTAAGAAAGGAAGCAGATGAACAGACCAGAAGGCCCAGATACCAGCTGTCTCCCAGACGTGTTATAAAAGTCAACTGGACACTGGCTGCCAACTGCAAGCTGGGAGGAAACTCTTCAGGAAGAGCTGAAGACACCCACTTGTGCAGAAGGATCGGGACTGAAATGTGTGTGTTTGTGCATTTCGGGAGCAACATGCTTTTCATTGACTCTTGAGAGAAATACATCCCAATAGTTTGTACCAGATGTCCTCCAATCTGCACATACAACCCCTACTGCCATTTCGTTTTGGATGGGGCGCAGAACTGGCCGCCTGAGCTCTTGTGATCATTAAGAGCTCGGATGGCATTTAACAGCCCCAGAATCCTTGCCAAACTCCAATTTGCTTTATCACCTCCCGCCTAACTAGAATCTCCTCATGTAAAATCAGTGTATGGTTTTTGACACCAAGCCAAGTAAAACCCGATCTGCAAACTTTCGCTAACTTTGGACTGTTCTCAGAAAAATAAAATGAAACGAGAGTGGGAAAATCCCAGTCTCCAGCACCGTATTAAATACACACGTATATGTGTGTGTGTGTGTATTTTATATATGCAAAGAGAGAGAAAGAGAGAGAGACAATGCAGACAACTAAGGAAGAGAAGAGCTATTTCTCTCCAAAGTGAAATAGAAGATGAGATAAAGAGATTTTAATAAACTTATCAAGGCTACAATTCCACGGTAGACACCAGAAGTGGAGCCAGATGTTCAGAATCTGTTGCTTCAACCACACAGCCAGTCACCTGCAATTAGTGCTGTAAACATCAACAACTCAGTACACAGGAGGTCAAGCCACGCTGTCACGATCTCAGGGATGATCCAAACAGGACAACATGCTTGCACAAGCTTCCTCCATGGCAGCAGTTCTCCAGATGGAATCTCCTGCCTGGTGACCTAGTTCAGCAATTTGATGCAAGCCCAAAGGAGTTGGGCTTCACCCTGCAATGAAGCTGTGCAGCACGGTTAGTGCTCAGCAGGATGCGCAGGCAGGCACTGCGTTGCTGAGTCAGCAGAGTGTGGCAACTGGCCTAATTACCCATGTTAAGAAGATAATTAACCCAGGCAAAGTACCATAATGATGCTGCTTCTGGGACTGGAGTGAATATCTGTGTAGGCACAGCAGCTTGTGGAGACGGTGCTGCATTTTGTGTCGGGCTCCGCTAATAGGGGAGGGGGAGGTGGGGACAGTGCTTACAACCCTCGCTCCTTCTGCACCCAAAGGATCGATAAGGGAGGGAGAGAGGGAGGGAGACAGATGTTGAAAGTTCAAGCAAGTTCTGCAGTAGAGCTCCTGGATTTCCATTTGCCTCTCATCTACTGGCAGCACGGGTTTCCCTTCCTGGCCAGTTCCCAAGTGAAACTAAGGAGAACAGCAGCTTTAAAACAGAAAACAGCAGCAGCATGCCTCTATCTGTGCATTAGTTAATGCTCCAGAACCAGTAGAGAAACCTGTGTTTGCCTGGCTGTGCCCATTAGTGTTTGCTTTATGGTTTCTCTTTCCTCGTTGCCTTCTTCTGAAATCTCAACCGAAGGCTTTTAAACATCTTTTTATTTTTTTAAGCAGATCAGTAACTTACGGCAACCATCACGCCCAAGAATTCATTGAGAGGAATAAAGCTTTTTGAAAGGAGAATGCGTGGGGGTGGAGAAGAGAAAGAAAAACTATGATGCTTTGTGGGCAGCTTTTATCTTGGGAAGGAAAGTGGGTCAGAGTGGCACTGTATGCAGCAGAACTGAGCAGCAGTGGGAATTCATGGAGCATGTTAACCAGGCACCCTGAGAACCTGGGGGGCAAAGGCAACAGAACCTCACTGCTACCCCCATCACAAGCAGCCTGGGAGCAAGCACACAGCCAGTGATCTGGGATGTGACAGTAAGCACTGACCTGCAGGCAGGGCTTGACATCAGCACCCCTCAGTCCCCTTGGTTCCCTTTGCTCTAGTTGTTAGCCCCAGCTGTTTTCCAACCACCACATCGTACAGCCTGGGCATGGCTTTTCGCTGCATCCTTCAGGTGAAGCAGAACTGCAGCTGTTTCTCCAAATGCTTTCTCACTTGTAGGATTTTTTTCCTAGGCAACTTCCAGCTATTTGAAACTGTTATTCCATTATCTCTCAGAATAAGAAGCCCTTTATTATCACGTAACTTCTCCTTGTGGGGATAGACTGCGATCAATTTTCCTTTTAGCAGTATTTTGATTAACTTAATAAATGGAACTCCTTAATACCTTTGTTCTAAGGGATATTGCCACCCCTTCTCTCTCAACCTGATCTCTGTGATATCCCTGAAGAATAAGAGCCTGCTTTCAGATGTGGGACTGCCATGACAAAGGAAAACCTGTTACAACTAGCAGGGCGCATTTTGTTGATGTTAGAGAGAAACTCAAAACCTGCAGCTGCCATCAGAAAAAAAAACAAAAAAAAACAGAGATGCTCCTCATTTTTTTTTTTTTTAATTTAAAACAGGGAATTTTGTTCTACAAAATAGCAGCTTCTCCACATCTGATACACTCACCCTATAATCCTCAGGTGCTGCTGATGTCATGCATCAGCAATGCAGAACCACTGCAGGAATCAAGGGCCAGAGGTGCAAAGGCCAAACGCTAACATGAAAACATGGTAAGCACCTGAGTTTGCAAAAACGAGTGGAGGCTCAAATGTTGTGGCCTTTCTTTCTTTCTGATGTTTGTGCCCTTCTGCTATCCCCAGAGCAGCTCATTCACAGCCCCTCCAATGACATTAGATTTATTCTGTATAGTTGCAGAGATGCTCTCTTTTGCTATCATAAGGACAAGAATTATTAGGAATTGCAATGTTCAAATTCAAGTTCTCCGCTCATTAATGACATGAACTGAACTGGAATAACTACAGAGAGACTTGTAACTCTACCTTGCCCGGCCCTCCATTCTGCCTCAGTATTTCCTCCTCCTCTTGGTGCAATGAGCTTTTCACAATATGCCCTACGTGACATTGTAGCGGGTTTCTTTTTCCCCTCAGGTATAGCATTTCCTTTAGCTGACTTGAAGATCTGGGCTGCACTGCCTTCTGCTCTCCCCTGGGACTTACAGCTCACTTGGGTAATATGGGCTCCGCAGTGTAGCCAAGAAATCCAGGAAAGAGTTAACCCAAAATGGAAAGGCATATAAACATAAAAGGAAGAAGCAGCACGGTAAGAATTTCAAGTCACTAGAAAGCTGTCCAAGAAAACAAGCAATTACTAACATTATTATTGCAGTAGTAGAGTCTCATCTGACACCTGCTGGGGGCTGAGGGTTCCAGGAGCAAGGGAGGCTCCATGTTTCCAAACACTTTTTGGTCTAAAGGTGTGTGATGTTCAGTGATAACCATGGCAGTAACTGCTGCACAAATACAGAACAGAGATTTTCAATTCAGTCTTCAGACTGAACTGAGCCCAAGGAGAGCCCTTCTGCCCAAGGACACCAACCCAAACGCTGCTGTTGGCCCATGCTATTCCCTGCTAGACGCAACTGCTGGCTCTCAAAAGGCACACCAAGCAATCTTCCTTTGCCTTGAGAAGTCAGACCCCTAATGCAAATTCAGACAGTACAAACTAAAAGACAACAAAAAAACCCACCATTAAAAACCAGCATTCCTATTAGTTTCTATTCTAAGTATGGAAACACTGATGTAAGAGTTGGATATAATTAAATACTTGAGCGACAGCAGTACATCCAGTCCTTTTCACCCTCAGCTAAGACATGTTTTAACAGAACTTTGTTAGTAAAATAGCATCAGTGCTGTGATCGACAGCAGCCTGAATGCTAGAAAGAATATTTAAAGACAGGCAGAAATCACTGAGCAGGAGGAATGAGTTCACCTGACTTTTTTCTAACTTCTATCTGTGTGATGACTGCAGACCCTGTGCTGCTGCTGTTCTGTCAGCAGAGGAGCCACAACACCCCAAATCTATCAGAATTGGCTTCTCTTTTGACAGACGCATCTTATGCATTTTCCAGTTCATAGTGGGGGTGCTCAGACTGCTGCAATTTATCCCCCGGGGCCTCATTACACTGAATATTCAAGCCTTCAGCAACCTGTCTTTGGGCATCCTCCACAGAAATGAAATCAAAATAATTTTCTACCCCTATAAATTGCCATTAAAAACCACTTTTCTGGAAATAGACTTGATAATTAGTATCTTTGGTTGCACAGGGAAAACTGTTGAATCCGTTAGAATAAATTTTAAATGCCAGCTTTCACTTCCAATGCAGCACAAGAAAACTGAAATTCCCAGCACACCGCCCACAGAATCCCAAGGACCACTAAAAAATTAATGATTTTTCCAGGCCACCTGATGCTAAAAAGAATGGAGAGAGGTTTTCAACACCCGTAGCTTTGCCTTTTTCAGGTAGAACAGGCCTACTATAAATGAACAAGGGTTGAAGAACACATCTTGAGGGCTATTATTTGCTTTAAAGCATTCATATTATGATCCTATCCAGACACGTCATTTAGGATTGAGCACCAGGAGACACTCAGAAGGAAAAGGAGTGTCTTTCCCTTTGGGCATGCAGTCAACAAGGAGGTCATAAATGAATCTGATATGTGAAGCCTGTAAAAAGGAATCAATGAAGAGTTTGTAAAGCAAGAGACAGATGCAATGTAGGAAATAAGTCAACAATAGCTGGATTGCTACAAACACTGTTACGATGTTCAGATTTTCTGCAGGTGAGATGACCTAAAGCAATTGCAGTCTGCTAGTGATCCCCAGCAAGGTGAATTAGAGAACCATTCCTTTGCATCTCCCAGGGATTTTATCAACAGAGAGGAACTCAGTGACACAGTCATTGACCCTGAAGCAGAGTCGGGAATCAAAGCCGCATCTGATGAATTTCTGTTTCATGTCTTGCATGAAATTTTTTGTCCTGTAAACTTCGATAATGAGAACAGTGGCTTCAAAGGTACTCAACAAAGGCTCCATAGATCTTTCCAACAGCAGCATGGTCATCAACTCATTAAGTGAAACAAAAGAGTCAGAGCGATGAAAACTGCTCAGATAAACCCAAGATAACCTTGCAACAGATGGGCAGGAACTTCAGGACCCTCTGTTCGACATGTCGTAATTACTGCTGTAATTTCCTCTTCTCTGTCCCTTCAAGTGACCACACAGAAACAGTGGTGCTTGTGATACATATTCAAGACAGAAGACGATTGCTGGCAATTTAGCAGATTTTCAGAACAGAATGCTGAAACATGCAACAGCCATAACTACACTGGCAAGACAGACCCAACAGCCATTAAATACGAATGCACTACAGGACACACAATACTTGGCAACGGGTTATACTGACATTATCATCATCTTCCTCTTTGTGGCTTGTAAGCCACCTAATGTTGTTGTACCCAAAAATGGGAGACAGAAAGGGCTGTTTCTGATGCCACATTTTTGGCAGCAAAAGTTGGAATTAGTAAAGATTGTTGACATCATGCTTCCACCACTGCAAGCTGTGTGTATAGGAAGCTCACAGTTTGAGCACACCATTACATCCATAATGTCTACTATGGGTCCTGGTGAGATGCAGCCCAGAGTTCTGATGGAAATGGCAGATGTAGCTGCCAAGCCACTCTCAATGACATCTGAAAAATCACGGTGGTCAGGTGAACTCTCCAGTGACTGGAAAAAAGACAACGTCACACCCATTTTTAAGAAGAGTAGGAAAGACAGCCCTGGGAACCGCTAACCTGTCAGTCTCACCTCTGCGCTGGGGAAGATCATGGAGCACATTGTCCTAGAGCTGTGCTAAGGCACATGGGATAACAGGATGGCTTCACGAGAGGCAGGCCCTGCCTGATCAGTCTCATCACTTTATGATGGCATAAGTGCTACAGTAAACAAGGGACAAGCCTGTGATGTCATCTACCTGGAATTCAGTAAGGCCTTTGACATGGTCCCCCATAACATCTCCAAATTGGAAAGATATGGATTTGATAAGTGGACTTTTCAATAGATGAGAAACTGTGAGGTCATACCCAGAGAGTGCTGGTCAATGGCTCAATATCCAAATGGAGATTGGTGGTGAGTGGTTTTCCTCAGCAGCCAGAGCTGGGACAAATGGTCTTTAACCCTCAGCAATCTTCTTAATGGTCTTGTCATTCATCAACGACACCAACGGTGGGATCAAGGGCACCCTCAGCAGTTTGGGGATGACACCAAGCTGTGTGGCACAGTCGGTATGCCAAACGGACAGGATGCCAACAGAAAGACCTAGATGGGCTGAGCAGTGGGCACAGGGGAACCTCATGAAGTTCTTAGAGATGAAAAGACACTGAAGCAGATGATGCTTCTGAGGCTGTGGCATCTCTGACGATTTTACAAAGGCTCCCCCAGCCCTACCCACCACAACAGTTGAAAGTGAGGAGAACAAGCCAATGCCTGAAAGATGGTGCTACCGAGATTTAGCCAAAAGATACGGTTTCTGAAAGCAATCAGCTACTAAAAAAACGTTGTTAGGAAAATGGCAAATTCTTTGTCACTTGGAGACCCTAAATTGAGACTCTCTATCTTTCTGAAAGCGATCCAAAGGCTCTCAGAGGCATTAAGAATGTGTAATGCAGGTGTTAGGGAAGCACAGCTTTCTAGCCCATCTTCACAGGGTATAAAAGTTGATTATCAAATGATTTCTGGCCTTAACAAAGGAGTATCTCTGAATAAGAAGCTGCCGAGGAAAAAAATTCAGATGAGAGCTTTCTTTCACGAATTTGCGACAGATGGCATCAAAATTCATGTCTTGAAATAAATTACAGCGTCACTCAAAGTCCACGAAGAAACCATTAACTTGCAAACAAGAAAAAAAAATAAGATCACAAAATGCCAATCCTTCAGGCAGAAGGATGCAGCCAAGACTCACCGAATTTCTTTAAATTCACAAAACATGGAGGTTAAGGTTTTAGTTTATCTCCCTCTCCATTTTAGAAGGATCTTGGTAGCACCTTTAGGATGCTACCTTAAGGTCCACAAGTGAGACAGGGGGAACAAGTCACCTAAGGCTCTCAATTACCACACCATGGAGGAAGCCTACTAATAGAACTCTTTTATAAGTATTAAGCATACTGTGTACTTAATATTTTGCTTCATTTCTTGCTGCCACTTATTTCCCAACAGCATCCCGGCTGTCAACATGCATGCACAGAAGTACTCATTAGCAGTATTGAAGGATGCTTTATAGAAGGTCAAATAATGGGCCATGACAAAGCAATTATGTTTCCAGCTATAAAGGTCACTTTTACTCATCATACTAATTATCTTGACAGGACTACATTTTCTTCCACTGATTTCAATGCAGAAACTTCTCCAGCACCTTTGCCTTTTTGATTTCAACACTGCATTTGCCCTTATTGCTCTCACTAGCACGTACTTCTTGATGCATGACAAAAGCCAAAGCCAGCCCCTCTCAGGAAAAAACAGACAAACAAACAAGACCAACCACCACCACCAGGAAGCACTGCAATTAAAAGTTAAGTGAAAACTGAGCTTGCACTTTTCAGGCCAGATTTTCACATACTTAGCCTTTCCCATGGCGTGAGGAATGACTATGACACAAAAGGCGAGATTTTCAGAATAGCTCAGGATCACACAAGACTTTGAAAATCTGCACGCTTCCACTTTCTGGATCTAGAGGATCTTAATAGAAAGACTTTCAGAACTGCTGTGGCTCCTGAATGCCAGAAAGAATGGCCAGCATTGGCACAGGCTGCCCAGGGAGTAGTGGAGTCACTGTCTGTGGAGATGTTCCAGGACCATGGAGATGTGACACTGAGGGACACGGTCCGTGGGCATGGTGGGATGGGCTGGAACTGGACTTGGGATCTTAAAAGTCTTCTCCAACCTCAGTGATTCTGTGATTGTCAGAAATACGCACTAAGTTTCGGTTGCACTCCAGATGTCATTCCCTCTGAAAACAATGCTTTTCATCTCTCATCTTTTAATTTTAGTGTCACTCAAGATAACATCAGTGGCTGTAATCCAGGCATCTTGCAGTGCACTGCACGTGGGTGCCCTGTTACCATAATGAATGACCAAGTCCCTGTTTTTGCAGGCCGAACACCACACTTGCTGTAGGATGTGATAAGTTGGGTGGCTGCAGACAAGTTACTTTATGTAATCTGGCAATTATAATATTCTTGTTCCTTTGCAAAGTGCTTCGAGGCCACATGTGAAATGAAAAATATTATTAATGAGACAGCACCATCTCTTTTAGGCAATAACCCTTTTCTCTCAATTGGCAGTTGACTTACCCTTATTAAAAACCAAGCATTCATTTTCAGAGGACCAGCAGGTCTCACCCAGTGATCAGAGCTACACAGCAGAATGAGCAAAATGTAAACAGCCCCCCGTGTACACAGAGATAGTGGGAGCACCACAGCTGTCACCTTCCTCTCAAAGCTGCCAGGAAATACAGGATCAATCAAATCTAGCAGCCCTCAGGTCAATGGTTGCATGCTCACAGAAAGGTCAATGATTTGTTTACGGCCTTCCTGGCACCACACCATATGATGAAGGGAGAAAATAGTTATATGTATGGCTGATATAAATCATCTTAACTAAATTACTGGCCTGCTTTATTCCATACATCATGAAGTATACATAACTGAAAACAGCGCCTACTCTCATTTACCAAGGAAAAAAAATGAAGGAAACCAACTCCTTCTCATATCAGCGTAGTATGGTCATGATCTCATAAATATGTCATATTTCAGATTGTTTTTAAAGTAATCTTTATAGGAGGTTCACATCCTGATTTATGGCCAGTGAGAAAATATTGCACTGAAATGGCTGTAAGTGCCAAGGGGAAGAGAAGGCAACTTTTCCTCTTCAACCCTAACTTCTTACAGCAACAGAACTGGGTCAGAACAAGACAAGCAGGTTATTCAGAAGAAACAAGACTATCAGAAACAGATTGCCTTGTACAGTTGAAATAAAACAGTCTAAAAAGTCAACTCTCCATTAGGTTTTACAATGGTCAAACGAAAAAATGAATAAAAATTAAATTCAGCCAAACCAGAACTGAGGAATCTGGCTGTAGACATCACAGGGGGAAGTTTTGCGGTCTGATTTTTGACAACCTATTACCAATGTAATTTTGAAATCCAAAGCCATTAAACACGTGGTGCTGGGGTCACCCTTGGTCAGTAGGATGAGCACACACCACCCCATATTCTTTCAGAGGCATGGAGGTAAGGGTGCAATGCCTGAAAAATCCAAAACCTTTCCTAGAAGCAAATTAGGCACCGTGAAGTCTATCTATCAGGGACAGAAAACTTTTTAATAAAAGCAGCATGTAAAGGGAAAACATTCACTTTTGATTTTTAAATGAGTTCTTGTAAAGAAAACAAAACGCCAAACAACCTCAAGTAAACATGAAAGGGAAAAAACTGTTAATAATTACTGCTTTCAGCACAAAACTCTGACACACATTTCATCCCAGTGCTGCTTTTCCTGAACTATTATTGCTGTGCTGAACATACGTAACCATTCCATAGAAAACTCTCCCCCCAGCAGAGGTATTTTTAGGTGAGATGGAAGAAAATATTTCTGATTTCCATTACATTTTTCTGGGCCTCTATCAATCAGCATTTAACGCTAACTATAAAAGGGACCTGAGGAACACGGAAGGCTGTTTAGTCATCAGTTTAACTCTGCATTCCTTCTTTCATTTCATACAAAGTTGGTGCTTTAATCGGAAGAAAATGTAGGACAGTTACCTACTAAAATTAACAGACTTTACTGTTAATTTCATTGAAACAGTGTGGCCCTCAAGTATTAATTAAATCTTAAATTGCTTTCTGGGGCAGAATCACTGGTCTACTTTTTCTGGTCACAGGAGCATTACCGCAAACAGATTCTGTGACATGCAAAAAGACATATAGCAAGTCGAGGCAAGAGTGAGAAGAAGCCACAAAGAACTGAAAGAGACAAAGCCTCAATTTTCCCTGTCAAGCACTCGACTGCACTCCAAGCCTTAAAATGAAATGACTGAAGCAGCCTGAAGCAGCTGGAAAGAGGAAAGCAAGGACAAGACAAAAGCTCAAAGCACACATCAAGAGGGCAAATTCTTGTTTGTCCAATTATTTGAACCCAGGGAAAATTAGATGGAGACTTAGTATGAAGAGGATGAGAATGATAACAGATAATGAGGTTGTTTTTCATTTATACCAAGATCTCCTTGTAACACTCAGCCTTAAAATGATAGAAAAATTGGCCCTAATAATTTTTTTTTTTTTTTTTTTTTGCAGCGACTCTTACCTCTGCAGCTAATGTAAGGACTTGGCTCTTGGTTCCACTCCCACATCTGAGGTGAAGTGAGGAGCAAAATCAAGGACTCTTTGAAGAACCAACTGCAAAGGATGGAGTGCACATCATTGGTCTTTAGAGGCCAAAATTACTCTGAGTTCATCAAAAAAAACTCCATGTCCCTGAACCATGGAAAGCACAAAGCTGTCTTGAAATTGTGTTTGCTTCCTACTCCCTCTTTCCAAATCAGAGTTAGAACAGTAGTTGAAGATCAGGCCAAAGATGTTGCCAAAAAAGAGATCAGCCTCCAAGAAACAGACAGAGAATACACTGTGAGGCAGATGTCTGGCAGATACGTTTCTGTTTTGTTTGAACAAGCAAGCTTTCATAACACTGAAGAACACAGTTATATTCTCCCATGGATAATAGATTTATATTTATGTGCTAATTATCATAGAACTATAGAAACACAGTACGCTTTGGGTTGGAAGAGACCGCAAAGAGACCATAGAACTGTAGAATGGTTAGGTTGGAGGGGACCTTAAAAAAAAAAAAATCAGAAAATCATGGAATCACAGCATGTTTGTGTTGGAAGAGGTCTTAAAGGTGACAATATAGAATTGTAGAATGGTTGCCTTGGAAGGGACCTCAATGCCTCCCAGCCCCAGTCCCTGCCGTGGGCTGAAAGAAGACAGGAAGAAAAATTAAGAATCAGCTCAGCTTCCCACATCCTCAGGCCTACAGCAGTCTCATCACTGTAATATTCCTAGTCCAAGTTTATTTTACAGGTCATCAATTCAATTTCTCAACTTCTTATAATTTCTGGTACAGTCCGTTGAAATAATGTGGTGTCAATCAATCATTATCTCTGGGGCTTCAATTTTCCTTTCAAGTCTCTTTTCTATTTAAACAGGGAATGAAAACCTGAGTTTTCTTTATTCCTTGCCTTCAATTCACCTACTTCAGGTACTCAGTATCCTCAATTGTCACCTTCCTGATTTTATTTCATTTCTGCATGCTTCATTGGTGGAGATAAATACATGCAGGTCAGGACTCAATAAATCTTACCTGCCCTTCTAGGCATTCTGTTTCAGAGTGATGACTACTTACAGGATCACACACACACACACACACACACACACTCAAAATAATTATTTCTTTTGAAACAAACAGAAATGCTTGGTTCAAAACTTGATGTGGAGAGAAAGAGAGTAGAGGATATGCCAGAGCTATAAAAACTGCCTTAAATTCCACAATCCTGAAAAAATAGGACTCGACCAAACCCAGCTCTCACATGCAGGCTTCAAAGTACTTCAAAGAGAGACTCCTCATGACTACATGGAGGAATTTTCAAAGCCTCTGGAAAATACATTCAAAGTCCTCAACTACGAAGAAGTCCTTAAGTGCAATCTACTCCAAGTGACTGTATTTGCAAGCTTCTCTCAGCTATCAGAAGGACAGAAATCTCAGTGAACAACATACAAAAAACAAAGAAATCCTGGGTGAGACTGTCATAGCTCCAAAATCAGTGGGGCTAAGGAAAACAGAGTAGAAGTCTGCAACTTAAAGCGTGCATGCTGTTCAGAAAGATCTGCTTTGAAATGTTGACCACGCTGCGCACGCAGTGCGTAGCCATTCTAAGGGCTACGAGGGGATGCATTTCAGTTTTCCATTAGAGATTCCAAAATCTGAGTCAATAGAGCTACCCAGATGTGCTTGTTGAAAATTCTGCTTACAAATTTATATTTTAAGCAGCAGTAAGAGTAATCAATAAAACATGTGTTGAAAGGAACACATCGTTAGAACAGAGAATAATTGGCTGATAAGACCAATGGCAGCAGACTCCTATTTAGTGATGTCTGAGATAATTAACTAATATATCAGTAATACTTATAGGCTTTTTGTGTGATTGTATTTCCAAAGCATATTTGGCCTTCTCCTATAATCAACAGTTATTTCAAGTGATGTACATCACCTGATGCTAGTGTTTTTTGCTTGGCATCACATATAAATCTCAGCCTAGCTGCCTGCTATTATTTGTCACCAAAGCACCACTGTGTCACACCTCTGCAAGTTCCCAGGAGAGGGGAACACATGCAGAAAACAACACGCAGCTCTGCTGAGCAATAAGCATTCATCTGATACGGGGTTACTTTGCATTTTCTTGGAGGTTAGCCAGCATATAATTGAAGCCTGCCCACGGGCATGCAGCAGGGGGCTGCAAGATGCTGCGTGCAGTGAGAGCTCCACACGGTACCAAAGCCAGCAGCACCCAACTGCAGGGCTTTTAGGAAACCTGAGCTCCACAGTTTGTGAAGGATTAAAAATCAGCTTGCTGATGCTGCGTGTTCGATACGTGAGCACATAGGAAATCTTTCGTCAGGAATTGTTACAGATTCTTAGGCAAGAAAACATTTCTAAGCTTCTTCAACAACCCAAAGCAACACAGCAGCTGAAGTTACTGAGGAAAGAAAACAAAGAGACTCAGCAATTCTTTCCCCTTTTCCCACCTTTTTCTCCCCAGATAACACTGACTCTAACTCAGGGTTTTTGGCAGACCCTGAAAGCAAGTATTAAGGTAATGTGCCTGGATTAGATTGAAACACACTTCAAGCAAACATTTTTTGCTCACTACATGGCAAGGGCTTTATACAAACTTAGAGTTGCCGCAGCTTCCTCCAAACACAGACTTTGCACTCACCTATTCAAAGATCCTGGAGGATTTGGGGGCTGACAACCCTTGCAGAGTTAGTTAGAAGAAAACTTACAATGATATAAGATATTTCTAAGGCTAAAATGAGACTTGGGTAAGTATTTAATTGGCTACACACTGTTTGAAACATGATGGATTTACATCCGATCTGCTGAGCTGCTGCTTTCCTCTATTCTGTAAGAGAGATGAATTACATAAGGAAGAACCTGGACATCTTCCAGAGCAGCACAGGGCAAACACAAAGTTCACTTATTTATTAGCGAGCTGCTGCCATTACGTTTCAAGTTGATTAGTAGTGAAAATTAACGTTTCATTAAGCCTACTGACAGAAGACAGGACCATTTCACTAAACACAAAAGATAGAGGTTAGCAGTAACACATGGGGGCTCTTTGTGAACTGTTCTTTATTTTTGTGATGCAACAGGAACATGAGATTCGCAGCCCTCAGTGTGAGCTGGAAGACAACAGTGCCCTAAAAACCACAGCTTCAGATTTAGTACTGATCTGCACTGTATCAGCCTTAAGCTTTCATAGCAATGAAAATTAATCACTGTTGCAAAGAGTGAAGTCTGAACTATGCATATTTTAGGTAATCAGTAGTTTGGGTCAGAAGTTTTTTTTTTTTAATGTTTTGATTTTAACAAAGTTACAGCTGTAAGGCTTTTAGCATGCATGTGTTTCAACCATCTCATGAAAAAATCCTATATCCAGTTTATCAGTGAGGTTGAGCATTGCTTAGGATTGCTGACACTCTTTATTTTGTTAAATTGGTAATTCAAAAATGTAAATCCGTCTGTGTTTCCTAAGGGAAAAACCATGGTACCTTCACACATAACCAGTGTTCTCCCTGCCTATACTCTGCAAACCCTAAGGAATTCCAAAACCTCATGGCAGAGGCCAGCAGGTAGAGTCTCAGACACCCAGGGGTTGAAGGGCTCCTTCCATTTCTTGATGCAAATGATCGCTGAATGATGCTTCAGGAATGGGGATGTCAAGGAGACATGTTTTATATCTGCCCAGTTCAAAACAAGTGTGCATTAGCAGGTGGCTCTCTTTTATCCAATTCTTCCCCGCAAGGGCTTATCAATTTTGTACCAGGTTCAGTCACAGTCCATTTCTGTCACAGACTTATCAACATGGTAATTCAAATTTTGCAGGTGCGATTACACCTACACGAATACTGATGAGCTCAAAGTCTGACAGGACTCTGAAAAATGTGGATGGATTGCAAGCTGCTATAAGTACTCATACAGCCTGTCAGTGCTAACATGTGACAGGCATGGCATCAGAAATGGGAAAAAGGGAAAAAAAAAAGACACATCAAGTGTGAGCTTATATTTAAGACGCAGACCTAATTTTTGCTAGATGGAAAATAATAGAACAATTGTAATTTCTAGTCATTCGAGGTGACAGAATGCTCAAAGTTGGAGGAAATCCTGCCAGAAGATTTTATTTAGGGCAATGTCAATTTCAGAAAGAGGTAAATAAAAGGAGGACCTTGGTCCTAAGTTTCAATGAGTCCCAGAGAACATACATTACTCAGTGTTTGCAATTCATCAATCATCTGTGATCCCTGATAAACAAAAAGGATACAGGGCTAGAATTCAAATTACTCAGAAAACTTGGAGATCTGAGATTGGAAAGTTATTAATTTTCAGAAGTTAATAACTTTCCATGCCTGACAACTTCCTGGAAGAAAACTATTATACGAAAATCTCAGATGGCATGAGAGTGAGATAAAATGATTAAGACTGGAAAAGACCTCTAAGATCATTCAGTCCAACCATCCACCTACCACAAATATTGCCCATAAACCATGTCCCTAAGTATTACATCGACCATTTCTTTAAACATCTCCATGCTGATTGCTTGCCCAGATAATAAAGATAAACAAATGATGTCAACGAGGCAGACAGAACGAGCAACTCTGATACCTGATTAGATATTTAATCACACCTTCCAAAAAGCAGGACAGAAACAGTGTGGAGGAACACTTCAAGTGGCCTGAATTGCCACTGCTGCAAGTGAACTGACTTCAAAGGCAGTAATGAAAACCCTTTCCTTCTCCCCTTTCCTTACTTTTTTAGTGCAAATTTATTTCACTGCTTTATCACCTGCAATAATCGAGTCAGGCAGGCCAGTTGCTCCAGGGCATTCAATGGAGCTGCACCATTTAACATCAGTGTTTTGGCCCACACTGTAATTCAGCAGAAGAAAGAAACTGAAAATAATCTAATGTAATCACAAAACATATTTAAAAAAAAAAAATGTGATGCAATGTCTCTGTGCACATGCTTTGTGTATGCCTTCCAAGGGTCCTCTTGGACATTAGCAAAGTGGCATACATTATCTAATCTAACATACATTACCTAATGTCTTTTTCCCTTGCCTTAAGGATGAGGGTCAAATATTTAAGCACTGACAATGCATTGCACTTGTCCAAGCAGCAGCATAGTCATCCACACGTTCTCTGAATTCTTGCAAGAATTCTGACGAGTCACAAACTTGTCAGAAAAGAGAACGCATGAAGACAAAAGACAAAGAGGTGTGGGGGAGATTTGCTCCCTGGGCTCTCGTTTGCTAACAGTGCTTCCACACTGCAGTGTGGCAGAACAAATACGCAACAAAGTCAGAAATCTGACAGACAGGAGCATGTGCGACTCAGAAGGGAAAAACTTTGCTGAACCTCTGACCAACGCAGACTTCAATAACCTGAAAAATGTGAACTCAGATGCAGAGGGGAGAATGTTGGCCCTCATCCAGGAGAGCCCATCTCTCCCACTTCTGCCCTCCATATCTATGAGGCCTCTATGCTACCATCAGTCAGAGCTCTCAGGAAAGCATGAATAAGAGATAAAGTGGAAACACTCCAATATCAATTTTATTTTTCTTAATTTGTATTTTAAATTTCAGCTTTTAAGGAGGTTCCCCTTCCAAACAATGCAGGACAGAACTATACGTAAAAACAGGGTTCTTTGTGCAAGGCCACCCTATCAGGATGAGAGGTGATAGCCTTAAGCTGAGCCAAGGCTGGTTCAGGTTAGATATTAGGAAAAATTTATTCTCTGAAAGAGTGGTGATGTATTGGCAAAGGCTGCCTAAGAAGGTGGTGGTGGAATCATTGTCCTTGGAGGTGTTTAAGGATCGTGGAGATGTTGCACAGAGGGACATGGTCAGTGAGCATGGTGGGATGGGTTGGACTTGGGGATCTTAGAGGTCTTTTCCAACCTTAATGATACCACAGTTCTATGATAAGACTTGGAACAAGGCTGTATGACAATAAGAGCTGGCAACACCTCATTTAGCCTGTGGCTCTGACCTCAGCTGAAGGATTGAATTGCTTCTGTAACAGAATAAACTGACAACACTGAAGTAGCTGGAATGTGCTGGCCCAGATTCTAGGCAGTGTGAAACATCTCAAACTCAGCCAAAACAGTGACAAAAGAAGTTTTTGAACACCTCAAACCAGCTTCTACAATCTCCAATATAGAAGTAGTAAAAGCTCAAAAAAGTCCCACTGCTGCACTACCTCCTCTGCGTTCAATGACCGAGCTTTCCAGCTCACTTTTGTTGGTAACCAACTGAGATTTTAATCTTTAAATGATTGGCCATATTCATGAGACTTCTGAACAACAACACTTTGTCAGAAGCATGGTTTGTTTGCCCAGGTGGAATTTAAAGCCTGTGTGTCTTGTTTGTTTGGTAGGTTTGGGTCTTATTTGTTTCTGTCTAGAAATTCCCTCTCAAGGAAAAATTAATAAAAAAGCAGTGAAAAAAAGCAGATAGAGAACAAAAATAAGACACCTGCCTTCTGTACCCTTTCTGTTCATAAATGTAGGGTTGAACCAGATTTCTCCAAGTCTCCCACGGACAAGGACCCATGGAATCGCACCATAGCCATTATGTGCGGCTAGAAAAAAAGCTCCGTGTTACACCTGCCTTTTAAGACCTGCCTACAACTAGAATTTGTGGCAAGTTAACTTCAATTAGTTCAAAAGACCGTTTCACAAATTGTCTAGTTCCTCAGAGCGTTAAACCATTTGGAAGTGGATTTGCAGACTAACACAATAAAGCGCCTGCAGATTCCCAGTGATGCCTCAAACTCTCAGCCCTGCTTTTGTGAGGCCTTGGACTCCTGTCAAGATGAACATATCCCAGGCCTACCTTGAAGACAGTTAATTAACACAGCGCATAGCAGAAAGCAGCATTTTTCTTCCTTTTGCTGCAGGCTCATGCTGATCCCAGGGATCACAACTGTTGTCTTGCTATTCAGAAGCACCACCTTGTAACAAAGCTGATCCCCAGCAGTTAGTACAAATGCTGGTTATTCTTCACACCATATACATAGAAACTCAATCGGTGGCCACAGGAGAAGCTCACAATCTTCAACCAGTCCAATCCAGAAGCGTTTGCCATCCATCTTCCGACAGCAATACATCTCTTTTCCTCACAACACGCTTGCAGTGGTTGACCTTAAAACTGGTTCTCCCTCCCTAAACTACTTAAAACTTGAATAAATTCAAAATACCAAGGACTGTGAGATGGTAGAGACAGCGGCCTATTTGAAAGGAGTGCTGAGGGTGTTAACCTAGGGAAAATGCCATCAAGATTTCTAGCAAAGTCAGCTTTGACATCCTTCACTGCTTTATCCTTTGCAACTGGTTGCTCCCAGAAAGTGCAAAGTGCCACAAAAATCTAGGAGGAACCCTTCTTTAAACTCCAATGTTTTCCTCCCTGGCTTGTTTAAGGATTCACTGCATGACTTCAGCTGCCCTTGCAGAAACCCTCTCAGCAACAAGGCAGTGGCTGGGCCTGCCAGTATGTTTTCTGTGCAGACTGACAGCTTTCCAAGCTCACAAAAGACAGATGATGGGATTGGCTTACAAAAATCCCAGGACTTCTCTTGTTTCGTTCTAAATCCCATTGATATGCAGCGCAAGCAGTCTCAAATCACACACAGCAAAGCAACAGATCCATGGGAGGGGAGTACTGATTTCAAAACATGGCTGCAGCAATAATGGCCAAAAAAAACCCCACACGACAATGGAATAAAAACAGCAAATGGATGTAGCATTCAAACGATAGACCTCTAGCTGTGGGTACACAAAGCTCACATCAAGCTCAATGCCAACCAGGTCTTGGAAATACTTGAGTACATTTTATAGCTATAGAAGACACTGTTGTAAACCTGACACAAAGAAATTCCCCTCCGATTTCTTTATGACAGAAGCCCGCCTGAAGTCTAATTATGCCCTCTTTTGTCTAACAAGTATAAAGAAATGCAAAGTGTCACGTCCTTAGAGCCACAAACCCTCAGCAGTCTCTCAGTCCGCCTTTTTGACAAAATAGGCACACTGCTTTTGTGTCAGATCAACAGGGTATCAATAGACACTACTTTAAATTAAAAAAACCCACAGAGTTAAGCGTTAGGATTGAAGCATATGGGACACAATGGGAGAGTACAGGGTAAATAGTGAGGACAGCTTTACTGGGCTGGAGAGCAAAGGAAACTCCACTGGCCTGTGAGATGTCAGGGCTGTCCTCCTTTCAGACTAACCCCTCTTTTGTTTTAGGAAGATAAAATGATAAGGAACACAAACCCGAAGAGCAGTCACTTATCAGGACTGTCTGAGCAGTGGAGTTGATTTCAGGCTGGTAGGAGAACAACAATTGCCCTAGAATAGATGTGGTGATGCCACTCAGCAAAGCTGTCTCCTGGGGAAGAAGAGGAGAGGGTGTTTGGGGCAAATTACTGGCTGAAGAAATGATAGACTATAACAAATCTGACTCCAAAGGAAGCTTGACCTCACAATCACTTTCTTCTCGGAATGCAAATAACTGATTAGACCAGAAATTCCAGTTAATAGATCATGTCAAGCAGAATAAATACAAGTTTTAATTTATCTTGACAAATAACTTACACTTAGATGACCTTTTATGAATGTGCATCATTTTGATTTCACTTCATACAGTCACAAAAACATACCCTTATAGAAAACTTCCCCCAGTGCATGGATTATATCTGCAGGGAAACCCAACAGATTTTCACACCTGCCCAAAACTCTAATTTTTCATCCTAACATATTATAAGGAGTAAACTGCTGAAATAATCTCATTACATGGGATAGTTCCATCCAACAATTTTCTTTTCATTAAGTGCTCCATAGATACCTTTAACGGGCGTCACTCAGATGCTAGCAGAGAAAGAAAAGCAAGCTCTTCTCAAAACTAACTCCAAACTCATTGTGCATTAATTTAAAACACCTCTGTAATAGGCAATTACCAAAAGATCATTATCTAACATCAACTATACTTTCACCATTGAGAAAATAACTAAGCAAGAATGATACTGTTACTAATATCTGTCTCCGGAAGTTTCACTGATTACAATTCATCTTCTACGTGGTCTCCTTCCTTTGGTGCAACTCAGGCTATGGAAAACAGAAGCAGCAAAGAAATAACAGCTCAGCTCTGAGCTTTTCCACAGGTATTGCAAGTGCACGGAGAACAAATGCTCTTGCTTTCTGGGGATCCATTTTAGAATCCACATAGAAATATGACTGCAAAAATAGTCTGCCAGTGACGTTGCTTCCACATCCAGTCCCATCTAAATATGAGTAAGGTTGTTACCCAGATGCCATGCTACTTTGCACTAGCCTTAAAAGATGGAAGTTAAAAGAGCAGCTGCAAGGATTCCTGGGTGGGAGGACTGTAATACCTAAATCTGTTGTTCTCTCAGTAATCTGATACATCAAGTTCTGAAAGAATCACATGTTTATTTTCACATGTTTCTTCTGCCTAAGGAAAACATTCAGTATAGGAGTAACTGCAAAAATCCCAGTAAAGTGGATGGAACTGGAGCAGAAATACTCTTCTAGCTCTAAATAGCTTTGATATTATGAATAATCTATTGAGCTCTAAGATTTTATTAAACCACAAGACGAGGTCTTACTGCTTTGACTGAAGCACCACCAAGAAATTCCAGCCACAGGTCACTGACCCGTAAATGAAAGGTCCTACACAAACATGAACAAAAAAAAAAAAAAAGAAAAATCTCTCAAAGAAACAAAACGAAGGCCGGCTCATTTTTTATTTTTATCCCAGCCTTTAACAAAGGGCCGGCTACTCTAACAAGGACTTTCTCCCACCAGGGTTAATGCAGCGGTGGTGTTTTGTACCAGAAGTGGCGACTCAAAAATCCTCCACACAATTGCACTTTCCTCTGTTATTTGAGAGGATCTGGCAGATAAATAAAAGGTTCTCTTCCCTGATGGGTTTTTCAAAGCTGTTTAGATACATGTAAGCACCTGCCAGGTTTGATGGCTCGCAGCAGCTCATTGGCTTTTCACATGGAAAGAAGTAAGATCCCCACTTGTACAGCTCAGTGGTGCTCCATCAAAACACACAGTACAAACATCAGGAGCAGGACCGTGCCTTGCTGACCTACTTACTGCTGTCTCAGGGCAAACTGTGTTGCCCTTCATTGTTCTTTATTCTCTGCACCACCAGGCAACACCTCTTCCCGTATTCTCAGGGGATAAGGAAGCGGAGTTGCTCAGTTATCATTTCAAAGTACTGCTGTCACACACCCAACTGCTTTTCTTGCACTGGAGTACAATGAGATCAGGACAAAAGTGCCTTGGTATTCTAAACCACTACTAACTTAAATTAACTTAATCTAAACCATGCCTGCTCTAAAATATCTTTCCTTTCTTAGTAATACTAATAAGGAGCCAAACTGCACAGACACTGTGGAGACAGAGCTTTAGATTTAATACAGCACGTTTAAATTAAATGGGCCTAACACACTGCTTTCCTTCCCTTTTCAAGTCTCATCTTTCATCTGCAGGTTCTGTGGCTGTTTCAGCCTTGATAGAGTTAGAAACATTGACAGCTCAAATAAATAAATATTTTAAACATGCAAGGCAAGTTTACATCCCAAGGGAAATATCTGAGCTTTTCCAGTGTTCACATCTGATTATTTACGCAGTTAAGTAAGAAAGGAAATTGCTAACAAATCTTCGCATTGGTTTGGCATCCTGTTCCAACCTGTCTTTTCCTGCTCTATCCCCATAATGGCTAGCTGATTAGGCGTGAGGAAGAATAGCTTTGTTTTACACACTGTGTACAAGTGGGACTTGAAACCAGTTTCCCAGATTTACAGTTCTGCAAAAGACATAAGACAAAACCACAGATAAGTCTATTCCTCAGTGTGAATCTCTATTTCCCCTCCATAAAAAAATGGGAAACAGAGATCCTTCCTTTCACCTTTGTCAGTATATTTTAAAGGCATGATCTTTGATGCAGCGGCTACTTCACACAGCAAAACTCTTCTCACAGATGTACACCACCCCCCCCCCATCAGAAACTTATTGGTATTTTGGTTTTTTTTATCTTCTCATACAGATATTCGGTTCCTTGGTGCACTGCACACTTGCCCTTTTGACACTGTTGGCAGAACAGGAGGTAAAAAAAAAAGGACCCTTCTGATACAGGTTTGACAGGACAAGTGGTAATGACTTTCAGCTGCACCAGGGAAGGTTCAGGTTGTATAGTAGGAAAAAATTCCTTCTTGGAAAAAAGCGGTGATGCACTGGCACAGACTGTCCAGGGCAGTGGAGGAGTCACCATCCCTGGAGGTGTTCAAGAACCATGGAAATGTGGCACTGAGGGACATGGTCAGTAGGCATGGTGGGATGGTCTGGGTTGGACTTAATGATCATAGAGGTCTTCTTCAGTCTTAATGATGCCAATAAAGCCATGCTACACCACTTACTGCGTTTACACTCTAAAGCAACACCAAACCTTGGACAAATCCCATGCCTTAGAATCAAAAACCAACGCCCTTTATCAAAGACTGTTGTCTGCAGTCTTCCTTCTCACTTCCCAATGGCTGTCTGCCTTACCCCTGTAGTCTCTTTGGGAGGATGAGGGAACAATCCTTTAAGCTAGCTTCCAGCACTGCACTCTTGTCCTTTGTACAAGCACAAACCAAGCTGAGAGCTATAAAAAAGGCCTGTGAGCCACTGAGACTTACCTTTATTAATCCTAGGAAATGTGCAGATCAGCCTAAATAGCTCTGTTAAAATAAAGCACGTGTTGGCTCTGTGCATTGGATTGCTCCAATGCCATTAAATTTGTGTCAGCTCCTTCTCCCTCAAACAACACTTTATCCTTATCACTAGATATGCCTAGGAGCCCTGTGTATATTTTGTGCAAAGAAATTTTGCCTCAATCACTTAAAAATTAGCCCTTTCTTCCCCTTGAATACTTATCTGCTCATGTTTATGAATAAGAAGTCACAGCCATGAAGAATTTACTGGCATCAGTGAGCGCCTTCTGCTTATGTTGTTATTCTTTTCGGATCTTAGAATTCTCTCTGTTTGAAACATTTGTTCTGTAGTTTTGCAACTTGCAAGGAAATAAATTGGAGGGAATGTAAGCAGATGAATGTATGCCCATATTAATTCCAGAAACACAATGGCACTTCGGTGCTTATATCAAGATTGCTTCTAGACATCATCTTGAAAATAGTCCTGGAGCAGCTTATGCTGTTATCGTCCCCTGCTGCTTATTACCACCGAACAGTGAGAAGCTTTCACACTGATAGCAGAAGCAACCTGAAAGTGCTACTTACACAGCTTAATGAGAAGCCAATTCTCTTTGTTTAACCTATTGCTGAAAAATCTATTTAATTTAAATTCCCTAACCACGCACTGATGTAGACAACATACCCACACGTGGCTCCTGCTCTCAAGTCTACGTATTATGGTATCTTTGCAAGATTGGAGTAGTGACATCTCAAACAGCCTTAACTACCATAAACACGACCGCATCCTTCCAGCTTCTTAGCTCATATTTTTCAGCTCAGAACTTCTGCACACACTTTTCAGCTGTGAGGTACTTAGCCTTGCTAATGTGCTTGGACCAACATGTGCAAAACAATACACACATACACATTCTTAACATGGAAGACCCACCTCCAGTGTCTGTATGGCAACTCTATTGCTTCCAACAGAGACCCACAAGTTTAAAGCAACCAATGACTTAGCGACCACTGTATTTAGAAAAACGATATTTGAGTAAACAAGTTCAGGCAGGCACAAGGACAATTTTCATCTATTGACTTCAATCATTTGGAATTTAAAACTAGTTAAAAGTAACTGAGATGTCAGCCTCAGGTTTGGCTTTTCACTCATCTTGTATTCTGACAGAAACAGAAAAATAAAGCCAAGAAAAGAATGGAATCAGCTCAGTAGTTTTAGGAGTTACAATTATTTCTATTTGCCACTTTCCACGATATTTTTGGGCACGTTCCATAATTTTTAATAATGTATATTTCTTTGGCTGTATGTATCAGGATGTCAGAAGGTAACAGGCTGAATTTGTTATAATGCAAATCTGACACCTGAATAGGAACACTGAAGGATTCTGCCCTTTAAAATTTCAGGAAAATAGCAGCAAATTAGAACTGACAGGATGTTACTTTGATCTGACAATCATGACTGTAACTCACATTGAATATTGAATACTGGTTCTCTTTTAGTTCCAAGAAGAGTGGATACACACTATGCAGTTTGTGCATCTCATCATGTAACAACTGACAACACCAATAAGCCTCCTGAAAGTAAAGCTGTTTGGAAGAGCTATGTATTATTTTGCTTTATTTTGACACCCACATGCTCAATCGAATATATCTGAAGATATATCAAGAATTCACGTGCATGGGCAAGGATGGTAATCTGTCACTCACTGTAAGAACTGTATCTTCCATACAAATATTTCCCTTCCTGGTGCAACAAAAGGAAGTGGTTGAAGTAAGAAGAATTTTCCATTTGCAGTTTCTATATTCTGTATGCTTGATACCAGGTTGTTTTCAGTTGATAAGTGATAACTCTATGCAGTGTTACATTACCGAAGACTGAAATGCCATTTTCTTTTTACCCTGAAATCTGCCCTCCTCCTCAATTGAGTGGAGGGAAAATATTACCAAAAGAGTTACTACAATGTCACAGACTACAGCAAGCTCTAGGTTATTGAGTTCCTCACAAGTAGGGGCTAGATGAAATTCTGGAAGTGACATTGTGTGTTTGCAAAGTACATACAAAGGCAAAGATTGTTGTTTGTTTTTAAGGGAATTTAAGTCACAACATACAAGTGTGCACACTCAGATTATACATTCCAGCTCTGGTATTTATTTGTGCATCATCACACCTTACAATACATGATCAAACTCTTCAAGTTTGTTGGTTGCTATCATTGTGAGGATGCTGTTGCTTCCTATTCCCTCCAAAGGTTTGATTGATGAACCCAGAGAACTGGAAGTCCATCAACAAGCCTTCCAACAGCAACACTTCAACTTGCAGGAAGAATGGGTCGCATGCAACAACAGTAGCAGAAATTAACAGGACATCACAAGAGACTGATATACTCAATCCAGTTGCCTCCAAAACCTTGAGCATACTTGAACTTAGTAAAACCCAGAGGCCCACAGGAAAAATAAATCTACCACAGCCATAACAGTCCAACCAAGTCATCATAAATGCCTGTCATTCAATGAAACTTTACTCAGCCAGCCATAAAATGCTTTAACTTTACTTTATCCTCCATCTCAGTGTCATTCTTACCAGCACACAATTACAATGAACTGCCACAGAGATGATCTGCTACAATTTTATGCTTTCAGCCACCATGCAAACCTTCTGTTGGGAGAACTCCCACAGCCAGCTTCAGTATCTACACAGAATGTTTTCTCTCTTTAAATCTATGCTGTCATACTTTCACACAGGAAAAGAAAAAGACCAAAAAAAAAAAAATCACAAATATGAAGTTGTACACTTACCACTTTGACTCATGCGTATAACAGGCTGATGATATTCAGCATACGGAGAGATGGCAGAGCAGCTTCTGGGAGTCCAATGGAATGGCAATGCCAGGTAGAACTACCAGGGTGCTTGCTAGTTGAAACCTTGGGATATGTCCACAGTAATTCTGGAACTCTCATTCCAGCTGAGGCAGCGATGCTCCTGCCATCATCACCTCTCTATGTGCCACAGTAATTCTTACTGTCACCTTCTCACTTCTTATCAAGATAGAAGTAATTACTCTTGATGAACAAAAGTCCTTTTTGTTGCACGAAGCAACCTCTAATAGCTTCCCCAAGGTAATAGCACTGCGTGTCTATACCTCCATATATTTCTGGAGAATTGAGAAGCCATAAACATTACAATTGCTTTGATGATCTTGCTGTACAGAAAGACAGAAAATTATAAAGGAATTCAGTATGGTACTTCAACTGGCAGATATCACCATTAAAGCATTCCCACTTATATACACAGGGACAATTGTATCAATCAGGAAAGAGTCTTCATTAGTCAAAATCTATTTGTCATCCTGGAGGATAACTTTGTCACGTCCAACTACAGAGCAGAAAGCCTTCAGTGAGGAAATGCCCTAATAAAGACTGATGCAACTTTTGGATCTTCCTGTGTTTTTTTCTCCTCTGCAGAACACTTCCCAAAGAAAAGCCAGCATCCTCCATTTGCAACACATGACAGCCAGCTATCCACACGGTGCAGTTTATGTCATTATCTCTTATTTCTCGATGGATTACATTCTTACAAAGCACATCAAGAAGTTTTATCAGGTAATGGCAAGAGTAGTGCAATAGTTTCTTGCAGTCCATGAGCCCATTTAAAATAAATCCTTTGGGTTTCGAGCCTTAAAAGGACTGTATCTCCCTCTAGTGCCTGCTCTACTTACTAGATTATGATCTGCTACTGCTGCCAAGTGATGGATCCCCTTCACACCTGATGCTTTGGAAAGGGCAGGATTCAGAACCTGTGGTAGCAAATAACTCAAGGAGATGATCTCCATGGGACAGGAGCAGTTAAGTTCTCTGCTGACTATGTATTCACCATAAAGTCAATTTCAAAAGCAAAGATCTCAAAACTGAGATCTTTTTGACGTCATCTGGTACATCCTTACATTCACTGCATTGCATTGATGCCAATCAGTCCCATCTCCCATGACTGTACCCTTCTTTCACCTCTTCTGTGCCCTCTCCAAATGTAGGGACCATAATGAACAAAGTAAGCTCTCCTCTCTTGACCAAGAGCTGTTCAGTACTTTATCACCTCCCCCGTGGATCAGTGAGAGGTCCTACACCTTATTTACAGCATATTACTCTAAACCTTCCCCGAAGACACAATTAAGCTTCTCACAGGGATTTTTATTGCTCTCAGCACTCTATTTTTGAGATTTTCAGAAACAATTTATTTTTCACAGCATCTCTAAGAGATAAAAGACATAATGTCCAGATGACTGGCAGCAAACTGAGAGAAAGAGGTCCTTTGTGGTCAAGGGAGACCACTAACTTCAAGTGTTTAATTTCCAGTGCCTGGGATCTGATATAGGCAGTTAACACATGTTCAGATCAGGGTTTTATATTGTTTTCAAGAGCAGCTCTGACTGCTCAGCGGTTCTCTGCTGGAATATACAAACCAATAACATTTTTACTGTAATGGTTGCAATGTATGAATGAAGCTGCATGCACCAGAAGAGAAATCTTTCGTAACGTAAGTTCTCCCCCAACCAGTATGCATGCTTACAAGCACACCAACTCCCCAAAGCAGCTTATTTCACTCAGTGTGGACATTGCTGTAAGATAAAATTTATCCCTACAAAGAGATACAAGACTAGCACCGTTCTTATAAGCAAAGTAGACCTTATTTTTGAGGTTTTAAATGGTACTAGCCCATGTGATGACATTTAAGACAATTTGTGCACTCGATTATGCTGTTTTCCACTCAATCTTTCCATCTCCTGTTCTATATATAGAATGTAAACATTCTTAAACTGTTGCTAATTTGAGCGCATATTTAAACAATATCCTGCTGAATTGTTTCTTCTCTCAGTGAATATAATGAGCTGAGACCAGCTTGCATCTGCAAATGCAGGTATACAGATAGCACTGCACCTGAAAGGGAAGGAAAGCACTAAAACTGATCACCAACAGTTACTAACAGAAGGCAAGAGAGGCTGGAGAAACCAAGAAGCCATTGGCCAAATTATTTGGTAATCCTACACAATTAGTAAGTCTGCTTAAGAAAATAAGTATTTCTGTTTCCAAGGCAGCTGGCAAGGAACACTTCTTTGCCTTCCTATCTTATTCCAGATATCACTGCGCATAGAGATCCAGCTTTTCAGAATGAAGACACAAAAACTTCCAAGACAACAGAATGGTTATTTCCAGCATTCGCTCACTACTCAGTTGCAGCAACTGCCCCTAAAATCTAGAAGCTGTTGTGCATGATGACATATGCGCTCAAAGCAGGTATAAGCTCCTTATCTGAACTAAACCAGGCAGAGATATGACTCTATTTTGCAGAAAAGGGATCAAAGACTGAATAATTTGCCCTGAATTACAATGGAGTGTGTGGGTGATTGAGGTCAAGTTTCAGACCTTGTATCAAGCCCTTGAACTCTGCTATTCCCGTGTGACTTTCAGTTGAGGAAACCAAGCTGGTAGTACAGGTGCACAAAGGACTTTGTTATGGTACAGCTATCAACACTAAGGAGCAGAAAATACTGGAGGAAAAGTATCATTGAGAAATATTAACAGAGAGACCTAAACCAGCATGAATTACTACAGCAATTGGGTAGATCAATACAACGAGAAAGGCATTACAACAGAAGTGCGATGATGGAAGGACCAGCATGATTGAAAGGTGCTATAAAGGAAGGAAAGAAGATTGCTGACCTGTATCAGAAGATACCAGGTTCACAGGGAAAACCTCACCAAGGAAGGATCTCCAGGAAGAGATCTTTCTCTGTGCTAGTCAGTCCTTAAATGAGGTCTAAGAGGAAGGCAGCCAGGCTCCACACCTGCTGGTCACGCAGCTCAATTGCCTTCACCTGTGCTCTTAGGGCTGACCGGGTTCTTTCCCCAGGTGATCAATCAGTGACTCAGACTGTGACTCAACATTTCCCATATAATTCCTATTGCATGGGGTACATTTTTGTCAGTGGGGAAGAGTTACTTGTGTGCAGCTCACTTCTGGCGCTGTTTAGATTCACTGTTCGTGTCCATTTTAATTGCAAAGAACTCACATAAGGGAAAGCAGTAGCCCTGGGTTCCAACTCTAAGCAACTTCTGCCATGGAATCATCTCCCCTCACAGCATTTTATACAATTGTCTGTGTTCCTTCCTAAATACAGAGTATGTTCAGTGGTGAATGAGCATCCTCCAGTCTAGTGCTCCACTGAGCTATAACCAGGAAGCAGAGGCCTAACGCTCTACCTAACCTAACCAGGATTTCAGTTACTTAGAGCTTTTTTGCCTTCCAACTTGCAGGCCCAGAAGTATGATACAATACCAAACAGCACTCCATCCACCCAGCATCCTCAGAAATCCATATCGTCATCATTTGAGGCTGATGACTGTCCTATGAACTCTAACAACATTCTAATATCCTTTCCCCACTTCATGCAACACCACAAGAACCTTGCGCAATAATGTGAAATCTACTGACATGGGAACAAAGTAAAGAAACCAAAGACCACCATTTATCAGCATATTCCGTATTCCAAATAAAACTACAAGAAAGCAGCCAGCCAAAAATCATACCCAGATAGTCAACATTCACAAACAAAAGTTAAATGGTTCCATGCCTCAAGCTTCTGCCTTCTTTGTTTCTGTAAATCACCCACCCAGGAGGAAGAAGCTGGTCTGTGGTCAACCTCTGCTCTCCAAACTTCCTCAGGTCTAAGGTAACAGCACAGTTGGAACTCACAGCTCAGAAATACTGAGCTCTGCTCATGTTTGTAAAACTGCATTAACATCTCATTCATAGTATTGCAGGAGAGACATGAAAATGGCATTCAGAGCATTCAAACCACTCCTCACAGCTAATGCAAGGACAGCTGCATTTCTCCTGTTATGCTGCATCACATTGGAGCTATGTAAATTCAAGATATTCTCACATTAGGGGAAGTCTGGCTTGCAGACCTGAGATTTGGTTACCAATTTTAGTTTGGCACAAAAATGAAGCAGCTCTGCTGCAACCAGTGGCCTGAAACTATGCTCACTGAGGAATCGTTAGTGTGCTCCTGAAACATTTCTTCAAGTCTTCATCCTCTTAGGCCTCCAAGACCAGGGGAACAGTGGAGAGAGCCTCCATGTCCATGCTGTGTTCCCAATCTCCTATCTCACTCCTCTCTGCCAAAATGAATCAGCCAGCTGAGAAAGTAGCAAAGGAAAAGGACAAAAGAGAAGAGCCACATTCCTCCCTGTAACATCCCTCTGGTGGAAGTAATTTGTGCACAGACAAACCAGAACAGGTCACAGTAAATCACATCTTAAGCACATTTCTTCTGGCCCAGATCTATCCCATTACGTTCTGCATCTCAGCATCAAAACCTTAGCAGCAGCACGTTGTAACCCAACAGACTATGAGCTGTAAGCCCTTTGCTAGCATGGCCTCCTACCTCCACCTCATTTGCACACAGTTGCTCACAGCTCTGAGCTCACGTGGCTTGAATAACAGATTTGAGAGCTGCTTGGAGACCAGGTAGGTTTGGCCTCCTCTGTAATGAGCACTGCAATCATCCCCTCAGAGCAAAATTTTGCACTCAAGCACTGGAATTTCACAGCCCATGCAGATGGGGTTTTCTCACCTGCTTTTTCATCCTATGCAGACGCACACGTGTGCTGTCAAATCAGTACAGCAGTGGCATAGCAGAGAAGCTGAAGCACTTCTTCACCCCTAGAAGCAGCTGTAATTCACACTGCTTTGACAGGGAGGGAAGAATGTGGCTCTGAGGGCTCTTCCTGCCCTCTCCACCTGCCATCACCTCAGCCTCTGCCCCAGGAGAACCAATACCTCTGGGCCTTTACACAGCAGGTGTTGCTTCAGCCAAGTTCACCAAAAGTGAGGATGAAAGCTTAATTCTGCCGTTTATTCTGCATTCTCTCATCCCTCAGCTGTTCTCCTCTCCCCAAACCACTCCTACCCAGTTCCCACCACTTTCCTCTTTCAGCAGTTCTGCTGATAAAAAAACAACTGTTTATACCAAGTTCATCAGCTGAGAGCTTGAAACCATTAACTGTGGAGGTGGGAAGGACTGTGGAATTTGTGAGGCAGATTGTTCAGCTAGCAGCCTGGGGGAAGGGTTGTTTTCTCCATTCTCTGCCTCCCCAACCAGCATGGGGATGGCTTGGCTTCTCCTGGAAACTGAATGCAGCACAAAAATGCCTTTTCCACGCAGTTGTGCACAGGAAAATCTTAGACACAAAGGATCCAGGAGTGAGAAAATATTAAAAAAAAAAAAAAGAAAAGACTGAAAGCAGAGTCTGTTGGCTGCTCTCATGGCCAGGCCTGATTGAATTTCCTTCCTGTTTATAGCAACCCTCAAGCACTGGAAGGTCACAATGAGTTTTTCCTGCAGCCTTCCCTTCTCCAAACTGAATACACTAAGCTCTGTCTGCCTGTCTTCATAGGAGAGGTGCTGCAGTCCTCCGAGCACCCTTACGGCCTCCAACTGGTCACTCTCCAGCAGCTTGCCAACTTTCCTTTGTTGGGTAACCCAGGCCAGGATGCAGTACTCCAGATGGATCCTCACAAGGGCAGAGCAGAGGGGGATATTCCATTCCCTTCACTGCTGCCACCCCCTTGTTGATGCAGTCCAGGATGCTGTTGACCATCCAGGCCCCAAGAGCACACTGCTGCCTCATGTCCAACTTTTGTCCACTAGGATCCTCAAATCTTTTTCTGCAGGGCTGCTCTCATTGAGTTCTTCCCCATCTGGGGTTGCCCTGACCCAAGTGAAACAGGTTGTGCTTGGTTTTGTTGAACCTCATTAGGCTTACATGGGCCCACCTCTTGAGTTCGTCAAGGTCACTTTCGATATCATCCCTTCTGTTGCACTGACTGCATCACACAGCTTGCTGTCATCTGCAAACTTGCTTGTTTTGAGAGACTAGCTGAGACTCTTTGCTATGACCAGCACCTGCCTTGCAATCAGTAGCTTTGATCTCCATGTGCCATGGTGGGACATGGAGAATACTCATGAATACACAACAATACTTGTCTTTCTAAATAAAAACAACAACATTGCAAAATAGCTGGGACACGAGCAAATATCAAAGCACAAATTCAAGAGTCCTAGGGCTCTCAAGGGAGACAACTCAATCTGAAGTGTCCTTTAGGTAGAGCCCAATGTCTTTGATAGTTCACCATATTTGATCAAACAAAGCTATTGATCCTTAGCATGAGAGTTCAATACTGACTATCAGTGCTGTAAGAGTAGTACAATAAAACCCTCAGTCTTTTTGATCTCTGTTGAAGCATTTCATCTTGACATTTGTTAAATGTATCAGTAGATTGCTTAAAATGAGAATGGAGTTTTAAAAGCTTACTGGAAAAGCAAAGCTCATATTAAAAATTCAACTTTTACATTTGGTTAAGTTTTACATTCAGTGCTTTTCATTAACTGTATTGCCCAGCCAGGTATTATTATCCAATTCCTTTTTAAGCAAGATGGTGAGACCTAAATGGATTTCTAAATATATATTCTAGGCTTCATTCTTACAACTATTTTTTTTATGACAGCTTATCTGCTTCTGCACCTTCCTTCATACCACCTCCTGACCCCAATCCAGCAACAGAAACAGGAAGTTCCTACCAGAATATCCCAGAGCAGGACAGAAGCCAAATGGTAATGTTAGCAGGCAAATAAAGGGGAGCAAAGAACAAGAACATTTTCCATTATCCAAGCCTCTGTAAGAGTCAGAACAGATTGCCATCTCAGTGATATCAGTGCAAACCAAAAGTAAATAGCAAAAAAACCGAGATACAATTACCATTACTCTGGGCACGACCTTGCGAAATGGGGTGTGCACATATAGCCCTACATAGCACAAAGGGCATGCAGGCAACACATTCTGAATCATAAAGGCTTCACTGTTTTGTTGGTAAGCTCTAGAACAGGTTGTGCACTGAAGTTACTGCAATCTGCCTCTCCTTGGATGTGACTTTCAAATCAACCCGGCATTAAATAAGGCTCTGGTTTGAGGAGAAAGTTGTTTCTGCGATTTTCTATCATCTTGTGACTTACAATTCTGAACACACAATGGCCACAGCGAAGAATTAAATCACTGCTAATTTCTCACTCCTTACTTCAGCACCTGTCAAGGAGCCAGAGAAAAATTCAGCTCTCAGATATCTGGCCTGGAGTGGGCCGGACTTGAAATCTGGTAGCCTGAGGTAAAAGGAGAGTTGAAGATAACTCATATACGACCAAGCTGCTAGGAAATACAAAGTCAAGTCTAGCATTTACCATCTCTTCTATAAACCACACAAATGGATCTTCAATTACATAGGCATAGCAGCAGCAGTATGCACTTGGTACACCTGTCATACTCTTTCAATAAGTTATTCTCTGCTGAGGTGCTCTTAAGTGTTCTGAACCTATTTTGTCATTCACAAATGCACATGCTTTACTTCATCCTTCCATGATTCCATTTAGGCACAGATCAACAAAAACAGGTCCGAGCATCACATTGAGCTGGTGTTCAGTTCTGCCCTGGAAAATCAAACCTTAAATCTGCCACTGTCTCATGAATCCTAAAGGCTGAGAATATAAAAGTTCAGGGTTAGATTCTCAGCTGGAGTAAACTGATGTAGTCCACACAGGTTTCTTAATTTTGCAGTCTTTAAGGCACTGATGCCTCATCTGCATCTTTTGAGAGAACTAAGATTTCAGAAAAATCTTTTTGTTTGAATTTAAATCCACTCAAAGCCTCGGTGTCTGACATTTTGATCCTGGCTGCATAATCAGTGTTGTGTTGCAAAATGGAGGCTGAGGAAGCTGAGAAAAGCAGAGTGGAAGTTTTATGGAAGTAAGGAGAACTTGAAAAAGAAATGGAGATGTGGATAAATAGCAGACAATGATGGATACTCTCTTGAGAAATCAGTATCATTAATATGATTCTTCCCCCCTCACACAACCGTAGGTCCCTATCAAAGTATGCTGGAGGTGGAAGAGATTTCACCTGTGGCTTTCTATGATGAAGTGACAGCATCAGTGGACAAAGAGAAGGCAACTGATGTCTACCTGGACTTTTTCAAGGCCTTTGACATGGTCCTGCACCACATTCTACAGATATGTGTTCAAAGGATGGACTATTTGGTGGGTAAAGAACTTGTTGGGTGGTTACAGTCAGAGGACTGTTGACAATGGCAATATGTCCAGGTGGAGGTGGTCAGGAGTGGTATCCCCCAGGGTTCTGTCTTGGGACCAGTACTCTTTAACATCTTCATCAGTGACACAGATGATGGGATTGGGCATACCTTCAGCAAGTTTGCAGATGACACAAAATTGAAGCAACAGAAGGAAGGGACGGCATCCAGAGTGACACTGACAAATTCAAAACGTGGGCTCATGTATGCCTAATGAAGTTCAACAAAGCCAAGTGGAAAGCACTGGGGCCTCCAATGCAGGAAAGTTGCAGAGGTGTTGAAGTGGGTTCAGAAAAGGCCAAAAGGATGCTCAGAAGGCTGGAGTACCACTCCAACAACAAAAGAAGGAGGGAGCTTGGCGTGTTCACTCTGGAGATTTCACTGAGGCCTTCCAGTAATTAAAGGGAGTTGCAACCAAGAGGAAAATCAACGTTTTACACAGGTATATAGTGATAGGGCAAAGGAAATCTTTAAACCAAAAGAGGGAAGATTAGATTAGATGTCAGGGGAAGTTTTTCACAGAGAGGGCTGTGATGCCCTGGCACTGCTGCCCAGAGAGGCTGTGGGTGTCCCATCCTTGGAGGTGTTCAAGGCCAGGTTGGAAGGGGCTCTGGGCAACCTGATCTGGTGGATGGCAACCCTGACCAAGGCAAGGGGGTTGGAACGAGATGATCTTTGAAGTCCCTTCCAACCCAAGCCATTCTATGATTGCCACGCCTACTGCCATGAGTTGCCCGTTATACAACATGGGGTAGCAGCCAACAGGCTGCTTTGCTTGTGGACACCAATACAGCCTAGTGATCCCTAAAGCTGCTTCCTGTGTTCAAAGCAGCAAGAAAGGACTTAGAAGGCTTACACGCATGGTGCTGGTGTCATCCTTGACAGGAGTCACCTTTGGAAGCAAATGGTTTAGAATTACGAGTAGGTCTGCGTGGATAAGTCTGTGTGATTTCAAACAGATTTTCAAAGCTTGGAGAAATAGTCAGAGCTGTGTGTACATGGCCTTGAACTCCTGATGGTCCCCCACCATTAGGAAATTTTCTGAGGCAAGAGGAAAAAAGTTTGCAAGTAACTTCAGCTCAAAGCATTTATTTCCCTTCTTTGTGGTCAAGCATCCAAGAAGCCCTGCCGAAGAGAGATCAGGCTGAGTGATTGAAAACAGAAGCACTCAGGGGAGCAGACAAAAAAAGCAAAAGGAAAGCTCTTTTCTCCTTCCCTTTAAGCTAAGTTTATAACGGCGTTGGAAAGAATAATCAAGATGATCCCTTTAGAGATAAGAGGGCAGGGAACTAGCAGAGAAAGAGGCCAGAGGTGTTGGTTTTTTTTTTTTCCTTTTCACAATATTAGTATCAAAGAAACAATTGGTGGATTTGCTTCTCAAATGCTGGGGACTGGACTAGAATTTGCTACTAGGCAGAAAGTCAAAACAAGGCCTGCAGATAAGCTGCAGAGAAAGAATTCTGCAGTTAATGCAGTTTATCCTTATGTAAGAGTCCAGTAAAACTTGACATCAAAATATATAAAATCTATAAAGCATTCCGTAAACAGCCCCATTTTCTTCCTGAGATAATTTGGCAAGTCATAAAATCATTAAGGCTGGGAAGACTATCTCATCCAAACAACAATCCATGCCTGTGACTGCTCTGGACTATGTCACTCATGTAAATATGTAATATGTAAAACAACTACTTTTATTGAACACCTCCAGTCCTGTAATAGTAGGGCATTTTTGGAGGCTAAAAATATTCTCCATGTTCAATCTTGTCCATGGAATGTAAGGGCAATGAGCCTGTGGTGGGTAGTGAGGTGTTGCAGGGTCTTCACAGGTCGTGGGGGAATTTGCTAGGCAGAAAATCTGCCCATCTGTGGCGCTTAAAGCAGCACAGTAGGGAAGCAGTGGGACAGTAAATGGCTCCACTGAATGGTTCTCAGGTCTACTGAAAGGCAGCAAGCATACTGCAAGGTGCCCACATCCTATCAGAAGACCTCAACAAAACACAATAAGTGTGGTGAGGCACTGGAACGGGTTGCCCAGAGATGTGGTAGATGCTTAGCCTTGGAAACACTCAAGGTCAGGCTAGACCAGGCTCTGAGCAACCTGCTAGAGCTGTAGGTGTTCCTGTTCACTGCAGGGGAGTTGGACTAGGTGACCTTTTAGGATCCCTTTCATCTCTAATGATTCTGTGATTCAACCAAAACTAGTATCTGGGTACTGGGTGGTCTTTCCCAGTGACTTAAAGCAAGGACACAGCCTTAGTCCAACAAACAAGGTGAACTCAGGGGTGGCCAGGAAAACACGCATTGCACCAGCTAAAGCATCCAAGTCTTCTTCAAAGAAAGCCTGGAGGGGAGTGCACTGCAGTAATATTGCCTGGAGGTAACACAGGCTGCACAGTTGGGAGAAAAATCACAGGAAGACTAGCTGAAGCAGAATAACAAACCTACAAAAAAAAAAGATTCTGCTTTGCTTTGTTTTACAGCGCTTTTGTGCAATAGAGAAAGCGAGCATCACTGCAGCCCTAGTTACACTTGGAGCACAGGATCTCTGCTTTCAGACAAAGTGGACATAATGTGAATGTTGAAGGGCCTCACGTACAGCTGAAGCACTGCTTTGCAGGATTCCATAAGCTCTGCTAGCTGTATTAATATTATAGTACTGCCTAGAGAGGACAACAAAGATTCTTACAGGAGATGCTATAAAAAGAACAATTGAAAAGATTACCTGCATTCCCCAAACTTCAGATAGGTGACAGTAGAAAAGGGGAATAAATTTCCCAGAGTGCTTATAAAATGCAGCAGTGTGGCAATGACTACACCCCCAGAAGGGACCCCTGCCCATAGCCTCTTATGTAACACTGCCTTTAACAATTGATTTTGTGGGAGAGTAAGTTGAACCAAACTAAATGTGTGTTTTTTTTTTCCCCCCACTGTGCCTTTCAGCAGCTTTAACCTCTTCCCGTTGTTGCCTGGCTAGTTTTGAAAAGCTTAATCAGAGATGATACTTTAAATCTCTTCTTGGTAACATTACTAATCTGTTTATTATTTTCCTGCGAGAGCACAGCCTCGATATGAAGCCTAACATAACCAAAATGCTTAACTGCATTCTTTCCCTTAGGATGAGGAAACATTTCAGCCTACATGAAGGCTTGAGTAGGCTTGGAGGAGAACGCCTTTATTAGAGAAGACAGAACAGCGCATTGCAGGAGAAGAAAAGGAATGCCAACTTTAATCAAATGATACCACTACCATCATCCCTCAAATCTAGGTGCTGTATGAATGATCACGTTCTCGTGTAACACACAATGGACTTAAATGTTGGTTTTGACTGCGAGTTTCCTACATTCCAGCTATTTAATGAGTCCTCTCCTTGTTTTACTAAAGCAAACCAAATGCACTGCAGAATTAATAATTGTAATAGGCTTCTTCACAAAGAAGATAAAGAATTGCTATTATTGCTATTATCTAAACACAAGAGCAAAAAGATCAATGTGAGATTCAACCAAAGGCCTGTGCTGAGGCTGGGGAAGGCATCCTAGCTGTCCCACATTCTATGGGACTGTGTAACTACGGACAAAAAGCAGATGGCATCCCCAGATGGCTGATCACCTCCAGCTGGAGGAGTTGGTCTGAGGATCTGTCTGTCTTTTTGATGACCACAGATGGACCTGGGGGGAATTTTAGTGCATAACATGAGAGACAGCAAATCTGTAGCAGGTTATGTACATCTAGTCATGCAGGAAAAACATAGCAGTGCAGAGAATTAAGCCCAGGCATCCCAAATGAGTATCTTAACCACCTGCTTTGACTACCCAGTATAGCCTTATATAGTTTAATGGGTGATGATGTCCTGCCTCAGAGGTTTAAATCTGCAATAACGCCTCTGAAGACAATGGGCTTTGAGTGGAACAAGAATCAGCTGCAGTTGACATCGCTGAAAGTGGACAAATCAAAAAGCAACATTTTGCATTTGGTTATGCTGGCTTAAATCTAACAGCACAAAATGCGTCTATTGTTTGGAGAGGGCTTGAAAGGCATTAAATCATGCTCGAGGAAACTCCTCTGATCCTTGCAGCTAGATGGAATTGCTCAGCTCAAAAGAATGACTGCGTGATATATAGCTGAGAGGCTGCTCTGCCCGTGTCCTTGCTCTTCTGTAAAGCACTGCCACACAATGCTTAGTGCTAAAATACCTGCAAACCACAGGTAGGTCATTGCTGGAATTTCTGAGTAGTAAATGTAAGTGACTAATTCTCAACTGCAATTTTTTTTCAAGTGGCACATTGTCAATAGATTTAATACCACTGAGCATCATTGTGCAAACAAACGTATGATCCTTCTCATCTCAAAGTGCTGCTAATTTGTTGGTAGACTCTGCTGCATCTGGACAACTGGGCATTAAAAACAGATTCCTCCTTCTGTTGGTTTAAGTGTAACACTCTCAGTGGAAAGTTATCGCTTAGCATTCAAAATAAGTGCTCAGACTAAAGTTTCTTTACCCAAAGTCTCATGCATTACCTTGCTGAATAACGCACGCCATGGAGCATCATCAGGTCTTACCCAGATTTGTAATCTAACATTGATTTTGTTCGAGGAGGTGGGGGAAACACCCCCAAAAGATATTTTAACTCAATATTCTGAAAGTGAATTTCAAAGTTCGCAATTAAATATTAAACGCAAGCCAGTAAGACTTCCTTCGGATAGCTTTGAACATGCTTTGATCAAGAAAAACCCAAAAAGCATCAGAAACATTTTTCAGAGCAGTTTGAGAATGTTCATGCCCCCATAGCAGGAAATTCTGGAAAACCACCTGAAGCCCCAGTGTCCCCTTTCACCCCCTGACTAACAGGAGAGAACCCAAAAGAAGGTGCTGCAGGCCCTCCAAAAGTTATTGGCTCAATGACCAGCCCAAGGTCAGTGACAGAACTGGAATCATCTCAAAAAATGACAGCAACAGAATCCAATAACAGAATGCTTCCTTGTTTATCGGGTCCTGCAGCAACATCAGTCCCTTTTTGAGTTTTATGAGTCTGTTTATTAGCTGATACATTCAGGAGAAAAAATATGACATCCAGCTACCGAGAGAAATGGCATCAGTTATCTTCACTGTCATCTGTAAACACCAACATGCAGCTGCACATTGGACTAAAATGGAGTGAGGTCAGACCATGGAAAGGTGCTGGCATTTATCACATAGTTCAGTTGTGCTCGGTTATCACTTGCACCTGTTACCAGGATGCTGTTTGGCTCTGTTCTGAAGGCAGAGCTAAGCTTGTTACAACAGACATTGCAAAAAAACCCCAACAAAACAACCCTAAAACTAATAGCAACAGCGATAGCAAAACAAAACAAAACCATCCCAAGCCCAAATCCAAGAACCCCACAGAAATGGTGTTGCCTCCTTCCCTGCCTTCCAGAGATCCTGGTGTCCTGAGTCACCCCTGAGAGACAGATCTCTGCCAAAAAGTCCTGTGTTTTTGATATTCCTCTTTTCCTTTGTAACAAGGAATGCCCCGAGCTCAGTTCTGCCTTAAAAGCACAGTATACTCCAAGCCACTCTCTTATTTACTTCAAGTATTAAGCGGATTAACAAGCCAAGAGGATATTAACTGTATCTACATACCTGTTATAACTATTAATCTGTATGCCATTGTGCAGTGTAGAACAAGCTGATATTAAATAAAATGAGGAGCTAATCTCCCGAAGGGTACAAACCATTGCAAGTCCTGCTCCCTTTCCTGGAAATATGCCATGCACATAACTAATTTCTTCTTTCAGGTGTCACAGTTTTGCCAGGTTCAGCTAGGAAAACTGCTTTGCTTCAATCTATTTCTATATGGCTCGAGGGATGAAGGAAGGCAGCTTCTGATCAGCAGGCTCAGATTAATTGTGGAACAGGCAGCAACGTGCTCCCATAATTGAATGATTCCTTTTCCATGGGCTGGAGGGTGGAGGGGAGGTGTGAAAGGACTGGGGAATGAGCAAGACTCCTGCTCTCAGGTCTGAAAAATACGAGCTGGGCTCTGGACCTTTGAAGGTATATATCAGAAATAGGCAGGGAATGGCCCTGAACAGATACAAGAGCACCTTAGGGACCACATAAGGCCCACTGAGGCCTGCTGACAGAATAGGGCGAAAAGATATAGGACATCTAGCATACTATTAAGGAGACACAGCTATGCTCTTCACCAGCCCTCAGGTACCATCAACATCACTCATTACCAAAGCGACAGGGAAGCTGATGGAGGAGAACAAGGACCTCATTCACACTCGCAAAATCCAGGAATGAGAGCACAATTATACCAAAGTCAATGAAGTTAAGATGGGAACAGATTTGGTCTCACTGAAGCAAGCATTTGGATATATTATGCAGCAACCTTTACAATGTACCATTTGGCCTTGGAGATGACATTGCTATTTCATCAGGTAATTAAAAGACAGAACCAAGTACTGCTTTAGCAGACACTAAAAAGATCCCCCCTGCACCTAAACAATACTAATATGTTAGAACTGAAGTAACACGAAAGGGGAAGACTAATTTTGACCTTACTTTAGCTAATTGAGAAAATGTTCATCAGACGGTTTTATTAGGCAACCAAAGGTAGAAATTGCAACATCAGCTCTCCCTATATAATGTAATTAAACAATGCATGCAACACCAATGCAGTCTCTGGGGAGTGGAACCGGGGAGGAAAAAGCCATGAATAACAAAGGTTAATCACATTGCCTAATGCACTCGGATGCTCCAGTGGCCAGGACAGTAGCAAAACCAAATAAAATCCCTGACAGCATATAGATGTGGAAGGTCAATGCAGGACAGATACTATTAAATAAGTCAAATGCTAACAACTGCTTTGTGGTTTCCATACGGAACCACTGGAAGGCCTTCTAAAAGACATTAATGTCCTTAATGAGATACTGGGACTCCAGGAAGATAATTTAGACAAGCAATTGAATTTATGGAGCAGAAAGATTGTTTATGATGAACTGCAACCAGGAATAAATCACGACAAGAAAGTCAAGATTAAGACCAAAAAATGAATACTGGTAAAATCAGATTCTTATAAATATGGACTGTTACGATCATTTCAGTGGCCACTTAGTGACATCTGAAAGTGAAATGAAGGGGATTGCAGCTGAGGCTGCATTTCTTGGAACTGACCACTCACCCCCTGCATGGAGGGCTGTTATTGACAAAAGCTGTAATTACAAGCACTAATTTTGGGCCAGGCAGAGCATTTCTCTAGTCCTCTACATATCAACATTTTCATTCTTGTGACGATACGCGTTTATACTGGATTACCCTACTTCATCGGAAGTTTTTCTTTCAAAAACACTTTGCTGCTAAACCTGAGACATACAGGTCAAATACATCATCCTTCAAAGATTTCAAAGAGGGATAAAACAGAAGGAAACCTGGGGACTTAACAATATGATTTTTGAAACTGATAAACAAGGTATGTCTTTCAAGCTGGTATCTGAATATTTAGGAACACACTTCCAATCTACTGTATCTACATGGTTATAGGTACATCAATCCATTGACCCAAATGCTAGTGCAGTTATAAATGATACTTGGACTGTGTAATTGATGCCATTAACAAAATGAACAGTCCCTTTGTTAGGCAGCAGGATAAGAATTATCTGTAGATCTTTAGCTAGAATTCTGTTAGAAGATCCAAGATGACAACAAAATCCTCTGTGCAGGGTCTTGTATTAAGGTTCTACATTCATACTCACCAGAAACAGACATTTATTTTCCAAATCATTCATAAAAATGTTAGATAAAATGTTATTTACGGTGCTGTAGCCAGCCTTCAGTTTATATCATGGCCCTTTTCTAAAACGGTCTGAATGCATTTCCCAGTTTCATTTAAAATGGTACTCGAGAAATTGTTGAAGTGCAGATATTACTACAGTAATTTGTAAAGGTTCCCATGCTCCTACCATGGTTGTCCAATAAAAAACATCCTTTATTCATTCAAGTGCTGTGTATTGCATCTCTGCCTGACCTGAACAATCACCATCTCAACACAGCTGTGCCCTTCTAATTTTGTTAAGCCCAGGCCTGCTTTACTTACAAGGTGGTAACAATCAGATCTGCTTTCTTCTTTCAAAATCCATTGTCAGGGCTGAAAAGAAACAGATACTGCAATAATATGACCTTTAAGAATAAGGACAATGAAGATTAGGATATGGTATAGTTCCACAAAGATCAAAATGAACGCTCCTCAATATAAAGTAGTACTTCTGAAGATGGCATATTAGTTAACTTATTTCCAATCAATATGCCCACAAACAAATAATAGAATTACGGAATCATCAAGGTTGGAAAAGACCTCTAGGATCCCCAAGTCCAACCCCAACCCATCCCACCATGCCCACTGGCCATGTCCCTCAGTGCCACATCTCCATGGTTCTGAAACACCTCCAGGGACAGTGACCCCACCACCTCCTTGGGCAGCCTGCTCCAATTCATCACCATTCTTTCTGAGAAGAAATTTTTCCTACTATCCAACCTGAATTAATCAAACCCATCCCAATGAACTTGCTGAATGCTCCCAAAGCCCAGCATCACACCTGAAAACAAAGCACAGCTTGCCTTTTCTCCAGCTGAAAGTATTGCAATATACTATTCAAGATGGACTCTGTCCTCAGCCACACAGAAGTGCTTAAGACTGAACATTTTTAAAACTTTCCAGAGTTTGAAATATACCCTACTAACCCTAATGGGCCCAATTTTCCACTTCTTATAGCCACGCATAGTAAGACATGTGAAAAGTAACATCTAAGTGGCTGAAAAGCTATTACTGTGATTTGGGGGCATTTTACATTCACTTAGCACTAACTCTGCACAGGCTTAAATGTGCAAGGCAGGAAAAAAAGAATCAACCACACTGAAGTCAATATGGTTATTTCTGACTCAGGATTATTGTGATCTGAATAAAACTGCTGTCTCCTTGCTCAGATGGTAGAACTATTCCTAGCTTCCCATCCACCCCCTTCAAAAGCTTGGAGGCAGGGAGCTATGGGCAAAACACTACCCAAGAATAAATCCTTATCAGTATTAGGCACGTTTCCTTGGCAACAGGTGGAGATCTTCGTTCGGTGACAAATAATTGCTTTCTTGTCCCCACTGAATTTAATATACATCATTTATATGAGGCAACTGAGATCTGATGAGGAGAGACCCACATCTCTCCCAAGGATAAAATAGAACAAGCCCCCATAATGTACCATGGGAGGATGGCAACCTTCCACTTTCTGTGGTATGGCAAACCAAAGTCCGTAAAACATGAATGAGATCCTGAGTCATTTAGCTATTGCTGCCCCAAAGCTAAAAAAAGTCAAGGGTGCTCTGTCACCTACTGTTACTCAAAAATGAATATATGAGAAGCAAAGAGATGAAAGGAGCTCATCCCAGCCTGGATATTCTGAGCATATATATATATATATATATTTGTGAGATACAACATTCTGGAGAGTGGCTGCACTACAAAATGAGGAGTGTGCAGGCGCATACAGGTTCCCCATACAGAGATGGGATGCATATTACCTAGTAAAGTTATATAGGATTGCAGGAAAAGAGTTACAGCTCTGAATAAAGTTTCAACTTATGACCCTTATTCTTTGCTGCACTTTGTGATGTAATTTATGTGAAAGCAAAAGGAGTACTAAATGCTACCAAGTCAGCATGGTGGCTTTTTGTTCTAATGGATGAATGTTACCCTGGAGAAGCAAAAGACACAACTCTGGCATGTCTCTGAGGTGCTCTGTACTAATATCACCCTTTTTAAGCAAAGAATGTGAATAAACAGGAAAGAATTTGACTCTTCCGAAAAATGAAAAGTGAGGAAGCTGTGACACAGCGAGGTGCATAGAAAATGAAGTCCAGGACATGTTTTCTATGGGTTCTGCTTGTCAGAAACATTAAATATTCCCTTCTCCTGTTGGAATGACTCTCATTTCATAGTTATACGCATTCCTGATGTCATGGACTCCTTCATTAATGATTTCTGTAGGTCTTCAGGACTTTGGAACCCAGCCACATTCAGCCTGTGATCACACTGAGCTGCACTAGTGAAGTAACCAGCCAGATCAGTGTAATTTCAGATAATCTGGACTAAGTACACCAAAATAAGCAGTTCCAACACATGTACAGCTGTGCATCTGGTGTTCATGGAGCAGAGTATGTTTACTTTAAAATCAGAGTGGCAAAAAATGTTTGCCTTAAGCAGATGATTATTATTAAGTATCTGAAGATATATGGTGTCTTTGAAGCGTTCTGAATGATTCTAATTTAAGAAAAGAATTAGTCACAACAGCTCAGCAGATGTGACATGGTTAGCAGGGGTCATTTCTAAAGGCCATTCCTCATGCATTGATACAGTGATAAATTCAAGACAGCCAGTGCAGGGAAAATCTCTAAACTGAACCATCATCACTCTTCCTAAAAGGAAAACTAGCGTGGAAACAGCAGTGGCTGCACAGAATAGAAAGATACTATTGCTGTGTTGTAAATAGGGACATCTGGAAGAACAGCACTTGCTGCTTTATAAGGAGGCTTTCCACCAGCTCTGAAAGATTTCTGAATCGTTTACTCTCACAACATGGTTTCAGGGAGAAAAAAAAAGTCTCCCTGAAGCCAGAGCAGCAGACAAGGTAACTTGTCTTCCATAAGGGAACACATTGCTGCGCCCAGCAATGCATTCTGACACACACACATCCCCTCCTGATCCTCTCCCTATTGGCAAAACGGGACTGAATGCTATAAAAAGCTGCTGCAAGAACGACCAGCAGCTAAAGCCAGGGGTATGAGTATACAAGAGAATATGTTTGTTCAGGGATACAACATCAGGCTCCTCTGCAGTGTCTCCACTTCTGCTTCACGGCTTGACTTCTTCCGCCATAATGAGGTACAGAAATATTTGAGAAGTTGAGTTCCTCAAGCAAACACATTGCAAATGCAATACTTCCACTGCAGATGGCTGTTCCCAGACACAGAGATCTGAATTACACTTTTAAACTAGGTATATGTGCCATCAAATGGTTTGATGTTTGGGTGGTGCTGTGTGAAGCCAAGAGTTGGAATCAATAATCCTTACGGGCCCATTCCAATTTTGTATATTCTATTATTCTGTGATCAGATGAATGGGACTTACACAGAGCACCAGCCCAGGCAGAGTCCCCATCCTAAAAGAAATGCATCGAAGCTCTGCAGAAGTCCTTTAGCTGCTGTGATTGCTTATACACAGGAGATGCTCGGAAATAAAGCAACATAAAGCCTTGAGACTGAGGAAAACGCATGCATGGGCACAACTGACAATACCATTTCCCATTCCTTTTGCAGCTATTTTATATGATCCATTTTCTCTTCCATATTTATGCGACTGCAGTAAACAGAACTCAGATATACATGCACAGAGAGCTACACTTGCTCTGTACACATCCAAAGGCAATCTATTTTACAATGAGATGCTCCACAGTTGACTCAACTTATACTCCATGTGAGCGGTCATAGGCAATTATTTTGTTTTAACTTCTCTTTCATTGAAGTGCCTTGTGCATCTGCTAGCATTCAAGTTCAAGCAGTGTTTTAAAGTGTTTTCTATTCATGCCCCCCGGTGAGTGCAAGAAGTAGTTCGCTCATTATACTGAGTGCAACATATTGAAGATGTCTGAATAGGTAAAAACTGAGCTTAAATTAAAAATAATGACAATAAAATAACCAAAGAGGCCATCAGATATTGAGAACTCAAGGGAAAAATAAGGTAATGAGACACTGTTTAGGAAGAACAGAAAGAATAGTCTAAACACCCTAGAGAAAAACTTCCAAAATGTCTGTATCAACACAGTCTAAAAAGAACGCTCTCTTATGATTTAAATTCAAACCAGTCTTTTCTCCTTGTTTTTAACACATCTCTTGGCTCCTGGGCAAAGATCTGAAGATGGGGTCCAATGTTTTTGGCTAGACTGCTGTCTGTCCCATCTCAGTAGCATCTTCAATTTGCCAGCGTGAAAAAGGTGGCCTTGTTGGATCCTCAAGAAGAAATCTGAAACAGCTGAGTCCCCTTGCACATAAGAATCTCAGCAAGTTCAAGCCTTCTCAAGCACATTAGGATTTGAGAGCAATAAAAGTAATAAATGCTCATTTAAGCCTTGATCCAGCAGCATTTGAATAGAAACCTTGAGAATTACATCCATATCTGCAAGACCAAATAATAACCGTGGGTGTAATTCTGCCTCTATCCCAGTCCCACAGGCATTCAGCATTCCAGCACAGCTCCAGCAAAGCTGAAATGTGCGTTTACCCCGAGGATTAAATGCTTCCCCAGGGAGCAGTCAGTGCTCCTGCAGGATTGAGCTCTATCAGAAGGAGAGAATGGGATGGTTTATGGGCTCGGATACCCTTCCGCTAGCAGCAGCATGACTAATGAGTGTGGGAAACGCCCAATACATGAGGATGAACAGCTGTGGAGCTGGTCAAATCTGAGTACTACTCACAGTCCTCCCCTGCTTCGAGACCTTTCATTTTTTTCAGATTTGTCTAATTTCAGAGTAATGAATTTTTTAAGCTATCAAACCTCTATTCTGGCGATTGCTGCAGTTTTGAAATATGGGGAAAATTAACGCAAAGTTACAAGAAAAAAAAACAAGGTTCAAATAAACGTCTAGTAACTTTTAATATTTGCTGTAATAGGATTTGGTGCAGTAATTTATAATTTTTGTACAAGCAACAGTTAAGATTAATGTTGGTGGTTATTATATGCAATAATTATAGGCTTTTTAGAAGCTGCCTGGCTGGAGGGACACTGCCTGTTTGTACAAAAGATAATTATGGGACAAATTTAATTTTCCCATTCCTCTAGTTAGGCAGCTGCTGCAGATAAACACATACCTCATTTTCAAGTGCTTGTTCCTTATCACTGTCTTTGAAGTGTCACAACCCTTATCGAATGTGCTCTTTCATTCGCTGCCCAATGACAGCAGAGTTTATCTAAGTCCTTACACAGTTCTGCCATCGGTCCTTCATAGCCTGGTGACTGCTGGCTGGAGAATTTGCTCCCTAGAAGTGGGCTGCTCCTAATCCTTGTTAGAAACCATGGTCCAGATTCATCTTTCCTAACCCTCTGCAGGAAATGGATCGATTTTGAGCCCTGTGCTGCATCCTGCTGCTCGATGGTGACAGTCCCAAGAGGGGAAATGCAACCTCTCATGGGACCCCAGTGTGATCCTATACCCAGGTGGGCATTCCACATCTTTCTCCCCAAAAGCAACACACACAACTTCACTAATATGTGGAAGACCGTGAGTTGTATCAACACCAGCAATTTGCTTTGGAGCAGCAGAATGGATTTTGAAGCCATTCCCAATTGCTTTCATTTGCAATATGTTGGTTCAGTCTGCAGAGCACTGTTGGCACGAGCAAAACAAGTTTCTTCCCGTCTGGCTTTGAAAACCCTGTTCCAAAGACTGCAACCATAATGGGGTTGTGACCTCAGAGCTGCATCCTGACACCCCCACCACACACCAAACTCTTTTTACTCACTGCAAACCTCAAGTCCTGTTTGTTGTGAGAAGCGCTGCCCCAGACACCAGAGCAGACGTCACCTGAAGTGACCTTTCCTGCATCACTTAAGGAGTCACCGTGCCAACTATTCCAATGGATGATCTGCTTCTCCAGGGCTCATGCAGCCTTTAGGACCAAACCACAGTCACCCCAAGAGCAATACAAGAAGAAAACATGCAGTTGTGAGGGTCCCCCCACCTGAGTAAGCCAGGAGCATCCCACTCTTAATTAACTCAAGAGGAACACAGAGCACCTGCAGTACTTGGGACTCTACTTAAGACTTACCCCAAATATGTGGGACTCACAACTGCAAAACACTGCCCACAACCCAGAATTATCTCGAAGGCAACGAGTTGCTGCACAGTTTACTCAGCCTGTTTAATCATGCAATACATCTCCTGCATTTTCCCTTACATGACTCCATTCTCTCATCTCAAGCCAAAGAGTTTTGCCATTAATTTCCTGGATTAAAAGCCGGACGAGGCTTTCAGCCCAGACCTCTGCTGGCTGCTACCTGCTAGAAGCAAAGCCTTCATACATCCCTCTTGCTGCTACACAATTAATTTCTTTTCCCGCAGGCTTTCAGAGTCTATTGAATTTTACTTTTTTTTCGCCTCTGCTGACTCTTCCACCCTTTCCAGAAAGTGTTGCTTAGAAGTTAACGGACAGAAAGAGAATTAATGAGATGAACACAAAGGGACTCCAAACGCTTTCCTCATTCAGAGCAAACTTCATCCTGTACAGGATTGCCCATTTCCTGTAGTCAAAATCAATTAATAAAAACACAGGTATCGAAACCGTCCATTTTCTGCTTTCTTCCCTTTTTCTTTGGGTCAAAACATCTACTTTTTTTTTTCTTCTCCCTTCACTGTCACCCCCAATTCTGCTCTTCAGAACTTGGATTGAGGAGCTTCTCTGCAATCCACTGGTGTAAAGCCAGGATGTGCCAATAACTTCTGGTTTCAACCTCAAGACATTGAATCCCATGGTCTAGGTACACTCTCTGCTCTGTAAAACAAGCACAGTTTGTCTGTGATTCTTTCTTATCCTTTATCTGCTTAGGTTATCGAGTTCTCGTGCCAACAGACATTTCTCACCAACCACGTACAACACCAATGCGCTAAGACGTTGACTTGAAATAAAGGGTTCAAAATTACAGTCTGATTAATTCTCAGAATACAAATATAAATAACTCAGAGGACCGTTCAGTATAGTGAGTTGCAGAAGAGTTAATTACTGCTTTCTCTCCACGGCTCTCCTTCCCGGAACATCTGTTGCTAGGAAGTGTGTGCAGCCTTGGAACCAGTTTTCCTGTGTGTTCCTGCTTGTTAGTTTGCTTTTGCAGTCATCTGACAGCAAAGAAGAGCTGTACCACACTCACCCTTCTAAAGAGAGTTTTATGTGCATTTTATCCTTGGATTTGTTTTAAATAATATACATTTGGAGCTACGTTCTAAATTTGTCCTTCAAGTTAAGAAATCTATAATTTGGCTCTTGTTCGGAGAAAGATAAAGAACATTAAAGCAGCTGGCAAGTACAAAAATTCAAGAACAAAACTAGTCTTGATACCAAAAACACATTTCAGTATAATGGACCATATAATTAATCCATGAATGAGATGACAAAGTCCCTAATCATAGAGAGAGTCAGCTGTTCCTTTGTCGATTTGGTTACTAACTCAACTGTTTCATTTAATACTCTGATTTAATGAGGGGTCTCATATCTAACAAGCTGAACATGAGTGGATTTCTACACCGAATGGAAGAACCACCAAAGGCTTAGTAGCAAACTGAAGCAGTAATTAGTAAAATTAAAAGGTGACAAAGATGTCTGGAGTTCACATGAACTTCACAGTGGGTTTACAACAGCAGCCATTACCTTGGAAGGTTGTTTTACCTTATTTATTGAAAGCACAAAACTTGTTAAAAAACAATTTCAGCATAGAGAAAGAAAACTGACATGGCTGTAGGACTGCATGGGGAAAATACCCTTCCAGTACATAATTTGTATGAAACACTAACATCTGTAAACACTTTTCAGCAAAGGTCTTGGCGTGCTCTATTTCTAAGCCCATAATAAGTCTTTTGATACAGCTGACTCCCACAGATTAATGACCTGGCATTATTAAAATGTTGTTTAGCATTCCCAATTAAAAGGCCTTTTTGTAATATCATTTTGCATAATTACATTGGATATTACAGGGCCCAATTCCCCTATACCCCAGAGTCTCTTTACATCATCTGGATAGCACTGAGCTTCGCACCAAAGCATTACACCTGAATTGCTTTTCATTTAAACTCTAGCCTTTATTTCTCTGCTCTTCTCCTCGCTGCCAGTCTTGAGTTGGGGGCAGCTTGTGCTGTCTATGATGCAGAAAAGCCAATAATGTACACTCCCATTTGCAAGAAAAATACACCAACAGAATGTGCAGCAGTGCAGAGTGTAAACCTCAATAAGGGATGGACAGCTGTCCCTGTGATGTGTTGTTATTTAGGATGTTCTAAAACATCATTAGTTTAATTGAATATACATTCAAATGGGTTGTTTCAGTGGTTATTCTGAATGTACAGCTAGTTGGAGAAAATTAACACAATCTATTTACTTCAAAAGGCTTTGGAATGAGTAAATCAACATCATTTACAGATTATATTATAGCACTTCTAACAATTTATGTCATTGAATTCACGAGTGCTGTAGGGAGCAGTTTGGTTGCAAATGTTTTGGGAAAGGGCTGGCATAGGACTTTGGGAGCCGAAAATGCAGCATAAATTCCCACAACAGCTCCAGCCGATGGCCTTCCCTCGCTCAAAACACATTGTTACCTAGAGCTTTGTGGGCTTACACTTTAAATAAGGCTCTGTCTTCAGAAAAGAATGCTAAAAAGCCTCATGCACACACCCCTTCCATAAACATGTATGTGTAATGGTCGCCACTTTTTAGCATATTCCGAATTACCTTGGCGTGAAAGAAGGCACATTCAGAGCTGCTATGTATCAGTGCTCTCCCATTCTGTCAGTGGGACTGCCTGCTTCCATCCCAGCAATGAACCGAGACACAGAGCCTGGAGCAGAGCTCTATAAAGCCCCAAGGAATCACTCCGAGCAGGCAAAATTGCTGCAGAGACAGAGCATGCTGGTACAGAGCTTGGAGAGAGCAAAACGACACTGCACCTCCTCCACACCCGTCATCCTTTGGTTAGCTCGAGGCAACTGAAGAGCAAACCCACCTATAAATGCACAAAATATGAAGCTGAAGAACCATCATCCCTGTATATTTCTTAATCTATCTCAGTGCTTGGAATGTGGGACTCACTGCAACCTCATTTTCTGCCCATGGGTGCGATAAACCCAACCTTCCAGTGAACAAGATTCTTAAGAAGCACACAGAACTTCATTACTACAAATGAACTAGCACCTTACATCACAGCCACAAGTCATTATTGGCATTTCTGTTTTTTGATGCATTTCTCCAAAAGCAACCAAGAGAATCCCAATTTACACATTCCTTCCCATACAAATAATTACAGTATGCTTTGTGGCCTTCGCTTCTTATCAGAAGCTGACAGTTTTAGGCACCAAGGGTGGGTTGGGTAGGCATGAATTTCTGATAAGACTTGTCCAACACCAGGCAGCATGGTAGGGTTTCTAATGTGCCCAACTATTGGTCCCTCCCAGCACCTGCAGCAAGAGAGCAGAGTTCTATTAGCAAAAAGAGGGCTCTATTAGGACACCAAAATCCTGTCAGTGCAACGAGGACAAGACTACATCTGCAGCAAATAGCTCCTAAGATTTAGCCTGATGGATATCTTATTTTACATCCTTTAGCATCCCTAATGGTTTGTGAAACAAGAGTAAACAACATAATGGATCAAAGCTGGGATAAGCTACCCTCCAGAGACTTGATTTAGATAATAAGATGAAATATGTGATGACGATTCAAAAAACTGGTACAAAAACAAGATAGTTATTTGCCAAAAAGGGGCTGACAAAGACACAGCAAATACTTCCCCCTCTGGCACCCCACTGTCAATAGTGATTCTATCTCAAGTCTTAATTATCCTTGACTAGCTGCAGGGGGCAACTGAAATCAATGGGATTATTAGTGGCTTTAGAGCGTAGCCATACGGCTGAGGTGTTTTGTTGGACTGTAACTGTTCACAGAGGTAAACTGCACTGTTTCTGTGAAGTTACACAGAGTAAGACAACTAGGAATGTGCTGTACAGTGTCACCAAACATCTACCTTAAATAAATATAGAATTTGTTCGTCTTGCAAATGACTTGGTACAACTGAAACTATTTTGAATTCACTGAAGTGGAAGAATGAACCTCCTACCAAAATAACAAGCTATTGAAACCACACAACTGGGTATTTGGTTGCTCCCTTTGTAGGCGCCCTATGTTGGATTTTAAAAGTTATTAATCTTTTGGAGTTCTTGAGAACATCATGGGAAATGAAGTCTCTTGATCTGTTTTAATACTGTCCTACAATGATCATCCACTTACATGGTAGGAAAATGGGTAGTAATTCAGCTTTTTTTTTTTTTTTTTGGTTGTTCCCCATAATTTCAGAGAAAGGTTATTTATTATTCCAATGAATTTAATTATTTTCACAGAAAATATAGGTAACATGAATTGATGTGCACTTAATGGTTTGGGAGGAAAATGCTGATACAAAGCCCAGCAGAACCACCGAGAAAATATTTCAGATGACTTTGGACCATGCCCAAACCCAATAAAACTCACTTGAAAGAGACACTCTAAAGAGGAAACAAAGCAGGTAAAGCCTTTTTAAATAAAAATATATACAGAAATATCTGCCTGTGCATGAATATCCAATCTGAAGGAGCCACTGACCATATTCCATTCATCACTTCCCTTTGGTTCATCAGGAATCACAATAAATCAATAAAACTGCATCCACATTTTATATGCAAAGCTGAAAACTGGGTCTAGGTTTTTTTTCTGAGGAATTGAACAGAGTCTTCCCAGTGACCCAAGTTCATGAAAAATCCCAAATTAATGAAAAATAGAAAACTCTAACACCCCCAGTGAAGTTCTGCCAGTTGGCATCTGCTGAGGACCCCATCCCTTTGTATTTGAGGAGAAAGGTCTCTACACAGAAGAGTTAATACAGGGGCCATTAAAAAGTCAGCATGTGCCAACTGTTGCCATGCTGTGGTAGCAGAGATAACCATAATCTGTCTCTGCATTAGCCTAAGAAATGACAGCGACGGTTGTGTGATCTGATGATTTATATTAAATAGCCACTACTGCATCTGCACAAAAAGCAAATTTCTCACTTAGTTTTTCAAGTAATAGGCAAAGAGGGGGCAGGGAAAGGAAACTTTTTTTTGTTTAATAGCAGTAAAATGTCATCATATTAATTCTCGCAGGGCTGAGAACACCCTGCAGGCATAACCTTTAGGATTACTTAATTCCTGAAAGCAATAACAACTCTGCATTTGCCAGATAGCCCCTAGAATGAAATCTCCATTTACACATGAAGTGTCAAGTGTGGTAGTATCAAGCACACCACTCTGCCCAAACTTCTTCGCCAACATATCCAAGAAGCAAGAGAAATGACTGTGGCAAAGTGTACCCCAAAATGGGGCTGGATGAAGGAGTCATGACTTTCTTGATGCAGGGATGGGGACCACAGAATCTCCACTGAAGTTATTGTGATGTACACTGCCTCGCAAGCATCATGGCCCAGTTCTTGCTTTCCAGTGTACATCAGTGTTAGCTATCATCACTCTGATCCCAGCTGATGGAGCCAAGATCTCTGGTTTACCTCGCATGTTCAGGCCAGCTCAACTGGACTCTACACTGTGCATAGGTTGTCAGAATGGCTCCAAAAGCCTATGACAAGCAGAGGAAGGAATTAACAGAAATTGCTCTCTAAAGTTTGCTTGTTTAATAGTTTACTCCTCAACAGGCTTCAGGGAGGAAATGAACCAGATGCTCAACTAATGGTAAATTAGGTCTCATTTATACAACCATACACCTGCATTATTATGTTTTAATATTTCTTCAGGTGGAGTGCACTGAAAAAGGTCATTACCGACCTGAGCATCACATCCTGTCCATGTATAAATCAGCAGCCAAGGTGTCTTTCTGCTGGCACAAGTCTGTGATGGTTAACACCAATTACATACTTAACCCAAGAGCAATTAATTAGTATGTAAAAAGGCAGCTGAGTCAAGTGATATTCCTACCTTAGATCTTCAACAAACACCAAACTAAGCACACCATATTTTGGGTTTTTCAAAGCACAAGTTATTGCAGATGTTGAGCAGAGCAGGCAACTACAGTACATGTGATTTTCCAGCTGCTTCCTCTTCAGACCACTGTTAAGGTCTTTTTCTGCATCTCCATCTACAACACGGGTTCATTAGAAACAATATAAAAAGTGCAATTCAAGTTGAGCCAAAGTTATCAAGCTCCCCTCATCCTTCCTGCAATGAAGATATGCTTGTTTCTTCAACCATTACATTTCTTTAATAGCAATTAGTATAGCCTAAATTTTTGAATAGATAGAAAAGAGCGTAGGTAAAAATTACTTGAGAGGAAATTGTATTATGGAACTTTCTCAATCTCATATCAACACATAGTTGTTGTTATTGGTTCAGCTCCACTTAAGGACAGATGTGGACAGGAGAGCAGTGGGAATCAGGTCCATCAAGCTGTACAACTAACAAACACTTTATGCTCATGACACATCTAGTTTAGTGAAAGTTAGAAATGCTGCCACCTGAAATGGTTTTGCTACCATATCAGCATAGAACAAGGGACAAACTGAAGAGACTGGGTACAGAAAAAGCCTGGACAGGGTTCTGGGCAACAGTATTCTCATTTGGAAGCTGAAGATATTTGATCTCAATGAATGGACTGTCAGGTAGGTGGAAGATTGGCTGAAGCACCAGGCTGAGAATTGCGCCAGCTTGAAAATGCACATTTTCTATAAACCATTTCTGTCCTTCCAAGACAGTAAGAGCTAAGGATTTCACCATTAACCCTTCCCTACACTCAAATTTGTGTCAATAGAGACACTTGAAAACATCCTGTATTGATTCAAAACCAACATTCATAAAACAGATGAAATCTAGCTCAGGTGACAGAATCTAACTACATCAGAATTCTAAATACCAGAGGAATCAAGCAGCCCATTACTATCCACTCCAAAATATTATTAGAGCAATCCAGTATGCTTCATAAAAGCATCATGACAACATTCAACAAAGAATTTGCATACAGTTCTGAAACCTAAAATGTGCATATGGCCTTGCAGCAATCTTCTCCATTTAATGGGAAGCAGTGGGAATACTGTCCTTTGAGCTAGATCATGGAACAATATCCTGCTCTGCTGCAGAATTAAGTAGAAAAAGAGTATGGCCCCAAAGAAGATCATTAATAAAAAGCAAAACATGAGCTTAAAATTGGAATTATATTAATCAACTAAAAAATGTGATTATTTTATATTGGATTTTTCATCTAGATGATACCATCAGTTTTTATGTGTTCTGAACTGACTGAGACAAAAGAAACTGATAGCACAGATCTCTGCAGAGAACATAGGGGAAGATGAGCTTCAGCTCAGTTACACACCACATTTAGGGCTGTAACCTATGAACCATCTGACTAGCTGCCCAGTTTACTTCGGACAGTTTACCCCCTGTCCAAAGGGGTAAAAAATAAAAAAAAAAAGGTTAGACCCATTTTTGCCTTTTTCCTGGTGGCACTGAGTTACTCCAGGGCATAACAGATGAACAGCTGCTGTTACTGCACAACCCTACATCATTATAGCACTGCCCCAGAGGGAAGGTGTGATTTATTACTATCACTCACTGGTATAAGAGGAGTCTAGATTTAACCCTAAACCAATATTAAGAAATGGTAGATCTCAGCCAGATCTACCTTCTCCTAAAGCAGATATGACCTACAATTTAATGCCTATTTTAGAAGAATTTTATGCAGTAGCTCCATATGCATACCTCCCCCTCCAGCCTATGGAGCTGTATATTTGCACATTTCCTAATAACACATTGTATTTGCCCAACTCTCACTTGAGTTGTAACATGTCAGGCAACCACACACGGAAGTTTCAATGGGGTTCTGGTTTCTGTGAGGATTTTTTTTTTTTTAATTCATTCTGGTAATGCAGTCAATTGATTTACTGCAAACAGACTGCGGTGTTAAGATACCATTTGATTTTCTAATTCCAGAGCTTCTTGCAAAGGAGCTGCTTCCACAATTTTGTTGATTACTGTTATGAAATAGAAACATTTGATCTATTATAAATACTATACAGAAGACAGGTTTTTCTTCCACGCTATTTTTTTGCATGCTAAATGACTGATTCAGGGACTTCTTGTGAAGTGGCTGTCTGTCCCATCTTTTTGATTTATTGCTCTTATATGACAAGATTGAAATCTCTGAATGTTTTCATGACTCAAAGATTCTCATTAGGAGTTATCAACAGAAAACCTGAAAAGGTGGGTTATTTTGTACTCGGTGTTTGAAAGACAGATCAGTGTTTAGCAATGACTGTTTTTTTCCAATTCTCTTTGGGGAAATGTGTTTCCTTTATCACAGACAGCATATCTATATTCATTCATAACTGTTTGGAGAATCAGCATAATATTCCCTTCCCTCCATTATCTTTTCTTAATAACTTTTTTCTGCTTAGTGATTTTTTTCTTTTTTCCCTTCTTCGGCAGTACTTTAATATTCTCTTTGGACAGTAAGAAATATTATCCCTGAATAACAAATGTGATTTAGTAACCTTGTGCCTTTATCCTTGACTCAATTATTATTTCTCCTGGATTTTACTCCTACTTCTCTCACCAACCTATGTAATTTCTGGGGAAAGTTCCACCGCTCTTGGGCTGCTAACCTCAGCTCTCCTTTTACCAAGTTGTGCTTTCCATGGTACTGAAATAGGGCACAATGGCAGAGCCAAACTTGGACTCCAACACTTGGCTCTGGTTCTCCATCTTGCACATGACCTTGATCAAGGTCTGACACCTGTTTCTTACCACCCTGCAATTAACAGTGACAATACCATCACTTGTTTCACGTTTTAAAGCACTGGGAAGCCTGCAGATTGCTTTATATAAATAAGTATGTAAGGGATTTTCTGTTATTAACTATTTTAGTAACTTGAACTGCAGCAAGGGGAAAATGTGCAGACAGATTCAAAATTTTAAGACCAGAGTGGAATATCATCTCTGAACTCCTGCAGAGCATAAGCCATCAAATTTCCTCCTGTTACTCTTCTCCTGGGAGCCTTTAAGTTACATCCCCTGAATCCTGGCTGGCACAGTCCCAGCCTAGCACATCTGAGGAAAAACTTGACTGTATGAATATTTGGGTTCTGCTACATGGAGCTGATATTTGTACAGTATCTGATGGAGAACCCTTCCTGGAATAAAGGATAACACGTTCCTATGATGGAAGCAATAAATATGGTAGACTTTCTACTGTAAAAGTTGGCAGATGTTCTGATACAGTGAACTCAGTTTGAGAAATCAAATGAGAGATCAGCAGAAAAGGAAGTCTTTAACATGGAGATGAGCAGAGGAATGAGTTTGTAGGACTCAAAAGCCCTATGCCTGAGTTCTCGCACGGGACTGGGACCAACTAGGATACCCCAAGGCATTAAGTTGAGTCTCACTGATCCCACACATCTGTACTTTCACCCACTGCCCTCTATGCCACATTTACTGTCTCTGTGCCATCTCCTGACACTGCACTCTGGGAACAAGAACACACAGTTCTAATGGGAAAGAGATGGAAGAAGCAGAAGTGCAGCTGCATTGTTTATAGCCTTTTTCCGCCCCACCTTTTTCACTCTTCAAAGTCAACTTCACAGCTTCTTTTGCTATGCATGCATGAATTTACCACTAGTCTTTTTACAGCACACAAAAATGACTATTTCTCATTCAACCACTCAGCTTTAAGGTGGATGATACCGGTCCAGAAGCTCAAATATGCAATCACCAGAAGACATGTTCAATTTCTATTCAAGCCAGAGACTTCTAGACTGATAGCAGGTAAAGCTAATCAAGGAGAGGCTAAAAACTGGATAGCAGCCTTCCAGCTTCATGCCTTTGGAAGCAGCTTGCCTGTGATTTAACTAACCTACAAAATGGAATCAGTATCCCATTTTCAGCTGGTGCTTTGTCTGGATTTTCTATTTAGACTGAGGGTCCTTCAAGAAGCAACAGTTTCACCTTTTTGTGTACTGTAATGCAAATTTATCAGGTTGCGGTTGCCCGCTGCCATGGGCTTGAGAGCAGTGAAGCAACACCATGGGAAGTAGTTAAGGGCATATTTTGGTATGCATGAGCTGCACATCAGCAAGTGTTATCAGCTGCAACTTTGCATCTTTTTTCCATTCACTTCAAATAACTTCAGCCTCCCATATCCTGAATCTCCCTTGAGATTTAGCCGGAGGTTTAGGGTTCTTTTTAAGATGTTAAAAAAAGTCTGCGTGGAAATTACCTTTCACCTGTAATGGACACCTTTCTGGATATGGCAAACAAAAACAAATACATTTTGTGCTCAGATACTAAAAGCAGTGGAGTTTTTTGAGGAATGAAGGATTAGTCCATCTGAAGAAACCAACCTCAGTGGTTGGCATGGATCCTCCCTTGAGACCAATAACCTTCTACTGTAAGAGAGTAAGGTGCAGACAAATTACATGACCCTATGATACTTTACTAGCTATACAGAGGAAACTCAATGGAAAAAATACACCAAAGTAAATATATTCAGAAAGGAAATGAGATGCACACCGTGTAGCTGTTGAGCCAAGATTATAAGGCTTAGCTAAGTGAGGCTAATGAAGAAATTCAATGTGATATGTTTCAAGAATATGTCTAAGAAAAACAAACAAACAAACAGCAAAATATGAGAATGTTTGCTGTTCTCATGCTACACCAGATTTGGAAACAGCAGTGGCAAATTAATGGAAGAAAAAAGCAAAAAGGAAAATATGGCATTTCCAGCATGCCTTCCCTGATTCAAGACAAGCTCTAAGCTGAAGGGATCCACTCTGGCTGTCCGATGCTGTCAAGGACTGCAGTCTATGAGAAAATAGCTGGTAGCCAAAACATTACAGCTCCAAGAGCAGATGTCAGAATAGCTAAAGACAAGCTGTAAGACTAAATAGAAGTAATGGCACAGAAGATATTTAAACATCTTCCTTGGATTGAGCACAACGTAATTCCCTCCAGCGGGGGATAGTCCTTCTCTATCCAGTGACACATTGTTAAAGGCACCGATTCTCAAAGAGAGAGTGTAATGAAAAGGATAAAAAATTAATGCATTGAATAAGTCAGCAAAGAACAGTCTATACTTACAATATTAATGATGAAGTCTTCTAAGAAAGAATCATTTAGAGGAGAACTGACGGTACTCTGATCACTTCTCTAGACTATGAGGGAACAAACAATAGCATTATAATCTCATTAATCCCAGTATATTTATATTTCCCACTGTTAGTAAAGACCAAGGAGAATATGCTCTCCAACCTAATTACTCTAATTAACTTCTTCTAATAGGCCCGATTAACCTTAAGGAAAAAGGTTAAACATCTCTTCAAACACAAGAGCAGAAACTATTTTTCTAATATTCTGCAGCGATATGGAAAATGATAGGACAGTTAACTTCCAAGGTTTGGTGAAGGAAGATTATGTGTAAGAGTCCCTGTGGGCCAGAAAGAGGGAAAAAGAGCTGGCCTTTGTTAACACCTTCCCATGAAACTTGGGTGTCTGCAACAGAAGCTATCCTGAAACAGTTGTTCATGTGTACTATTCCCAGTTAAGTCTGGATTTAACAAATCTTCATAATCCCATATCTAATTCAGAACATGCCTTCATTTGAGTTAGTTCATCTGTGTGCATAATTGGAGCCAACCAGATGGCTATATTGCAGACATCAGTTGGGCCCTGGAAAGCATGAAATACTCCAGCAGGTTGGTGGAGGCATTCCCTGAGCCAAGTGATCCGAAAGACTCCAGTACATCTTCTGGAACATGACAGAAAGGTTTTTTCCCCAAAGGAAAACAAATAGCCAAGCAAAAATAAATGGCACAGCCCAGAAGAAGCCATCAGTCCTGTGCTCAGTAATAAAGCAGAACTTTGAGGAGACAGTAATGTAGGAGCCTTCACGTCTGCAAGCAGTGAAATCAATATTTAAGAACATGGCTGAGGCCAAGAATATCCTTTACAGTTGTAGCATGGTTTATAGGATGAAAGAAAGCAGACAGAAATTAGAAATATATGATTTGTCTGCGTTAAGAAAAAAAACTGGCAGATAGGAGCTTTCGAGTAATGTGGCTCCAATACTAATTAACCCACAACACCAGCAACTGAGAACAAGAATAACCCAAACAAAACAATGATCTTAGCCTGCCTCACTATTAAATAAACACAGTTATTGTCAGAGCCTGATATGTTTATCAGCTGAAGCCTATGTATCCTTGCTGCTTCCATCAGAAATTGAGTAGATGCTTGTGAACATTCACATCTATCTGCAGAGCAATGGGACTGGGAAACTATTTTATGCTTTCAAGCTTCTTTAGTCTTATCTCTTGCCATTTTAATTGCACTTATTATTTACTAAAATCCCCAATTCTAAAGACATGTGATGATGTCAGAAGCACAACATTTTTAAGCCTCCTAGCTATAAGGAATGAAAAGCATAAAAATATTTCCTAAAGGGCTCCACATTTATTTTTCATGATTTCTGGGGGGTGGAAGAAAGGGAAAATGATTTATGATTTTTCAATGCTTAAGTTGTCACAGCTGCTTCACTTGTCTCTGTTATTTGGTAACAAAATAGAGCGATCTATTCTTAACGCATGAATAGAACAAGAATTTCCATGCTCTCCTGTGTAATACAAGGAGACAGGCTCAGTAAAGGAACCAAAACTTCTCCCAAACACTTAAGGTGTTCTGACCTCATTGTCAGCATTCCTTTTTGTATAAAGGGGAGGACCAAAGGCAGCCTGTGTAACCTGAGCACCATGCTGCCATCATGCTCAACTACCATTACGCCCAATTCTAGTTTCCTCTGCCTACAGTGGCAAAGCAGATCTGCCCTGTATAAAGAACTCTGCTTTTAACATCACATTGGGCAATTGCATTTGGCTTGTGGAGCTAGCTATTGGTAGCAGCTTTCTTGCACATTATTTCCTTATGTCCAAGCTGAAAGCCTAAACAAGGCTCTCTTCAGCGCAAAGCACATGAAGTGAATTCACCCTTGATAATGTCAGGTCTGAGTCAGGAAAAAGGAGAAACCCCCCCACAGAGAGGGCAAACTCATTGTACACGCTGCCTGCTCCTTTATAGCGTAACCCAAGCACGGATGAAGAACAGCACTGGACATGGAATACGACAGACACCTCCCAACTGCTATTGTAAGGTCAATGGGGTAGAGCCCTAAGGATTTCCTGCTGAGAAGTCTGCACCAATATAAAACTTAACCAGCAATCAGAAAAGGAATTACATACACACGGTCCCTGCTGAGCTGGTGTAAGAGGTTAGGGCAGGAGAGCATAAAAAGGTACCTTGAGGTCAGTTTAAGCTAGACAGCAACCCCTTTCCCAAATGGGAGAATGGACAATAACCGCAAAGGGACAGGAACTGCATTTACAGCTGCTCCAGCAAAGCACTCCATCACCCATCCCTATACCAACTGGACTCGCAGTACTTGCGAGCGAGTGATACCATTTTCCTAGATGGTTTTGTGTGCTTAGGAACACAAAACCTTTGGCAGGAAATCACAAAGAAGTTTCTGTTCTTTAATTTTTTGTAAAATTAACGGCATAGATGGTTGCTTGCAAAGCCCAATGAAAATGAAAAAACTGTCCAGTCCCAGGCCAAAAGAGATATTTCTAGCTATAAGGATCAAAAGCTCTCTTTCTGAGAAAAGTTTCCTTTTTGGAAGTACATCATGCTTATTGCTATTAAAAATCAGATACAAGAGTATGGTCCGTTAATGCTGTGGTCTTAGTGCCATAGCAACCTGGCTGGTCCCATCCGTGGAAATTCAGGCACAACACAGATCCAAAGAAAGGATGAAAGAACAGTTTCCAATGCAATTTCACATGGTCTGCAGTATTGGCAATCTGCACAGACATCTTTTGGATCTGTAAGCAGAGAAAATTTGATCTGGGAGTCTTGGAGAGAGCAAGCAAAATTTATGGCATTCTCCAGGTCATTTATTTTTCATAGCATCATTTTTCTGACCATAACTACATTTTAAATGGCAACAGGAGAGAGCCAGAGAGCTTTCTAAATTAAAATGAAAAAGCCCCATGGTTTCTTTCTCCTTCAGTGAATAAACATATTTAAAAGTAGAAGAACTGAAATAGAAAGAAATCATGTGGAATTTTTATAAAAGCATATATGTGGTAGCCTCCAAACAATACGATACCATCTGCACTTCTGATTTCAGAAAGCAGCAATGAGTAATAGCATTTGACTGTAGGAGTTGGGATAGGAGGAGGGTTGATCACTACTCCAACCCAACCTTGTTGTTTTATGAAGATCAAGGAGAATCATTCTGATCCTGTTTGCACACCAGCATAAACTGACTCCCGGTGTAAGCAATTTTAGTCTCATGGCTTCTATTCTCTGCTTCACAGGAGAAAGATATTCGTAAGAATTGGTCTAAATCTTCATTGACAACTGAGAGATCTACTACTGCATGTCAGGCATTCCCCACTCTGTCTTGCAGAACCTCTACAATTAATCATCACATACGTTACTGATCACAGTTTTGCTAGTAATTTATCTTCAAAAACCTTGACAAAAAACCTGGAAGTGAAGCAGCTCTCATTTTTATTCCATTTCCTTCCAGAGCTCCAAGGGTTTCGAGCTCCCCAGCCCTCCTCTATGCATTCAGCCAGCACTATTTCCATTAATACCAGCTTTTTGTTTAAGAACCTTATCTTTTATGATAACTATGCAGCCCCAGAATTCTTTCTCAATCAGCCAACAGAACATTCCTATTCTCTGTTGCCTCTCTCCTTCTGTCATGAAGCATCATCAGTCCCTGTGCAAGAACCTGGAGCAGAGCCTACACAGAAAAGTAACAAAGCCACATAATGATGCATCCCATTCTTCTGGGAGCACATGCAAACCATTCAGATTGGTGCAAAAGGACCAAAAAAACAAAATCAAAAAAGCTAGAAACAGATTGTCTTTGCAGCAAGCATTCAGGTTGAGACACAGGGAAGGACTGCTCCCATTCCAGACACAGCAGAGGCAAAGGCTCCTCTTCATGGTGCACAGGTGGTCCTTGAGATCCCTTTCAACACAAGCCATCTTATGGTTCTGTGAAATTCCATTGGTGGCTGAGCCAGTCAAGGCCTCCAACAAGCATGGGAAACTATGTCCAATCCAGTTGGCTAACGGTCAGCAGCGGTGTTCCCCAGGGGTCAGTACTGGGGCCAGCCCTGTTGAATACAAAGGCATTGAGTGCACCTTCAGTAAATTTGCAGATGACACTAAGTTGGGAGGAAGTGCTCATCTGTCTGAGGAAGGCCTAACAGAGGGACTTGGAGAGGATGATTGGTGGGCTGAGGCCAACGGGATGACCTTTTCAAGTGCCAAAGCCTGAGAAGGGCTATGAAGCTGTGAAGGGTCTGGAGCACAAGTAGTTATGGGGAGCAGCTGAGGGAACTGGGATGTTCAGTCCAGAGAAGAGGAAGCTCAAGGGAGATGCTACTGTTCTCTACAACTGCCTGAAAGAAGGTTGTGGTGAGGTAAGGTTGGCCTCTTCTCCCAGGTAACAGCAATAGGATGAGACAAAATGACTTTAAGCTGTGGCAGGGGAGATTCAGGTTGGCTTTCAGGAAAATCTTCTTCTCCAGAATGGTGGTCAAGCTCTTCTGGTCAGGCAGCCCAGGAAAGTGGTGGAGTCACTGTCCCTGAAAGTGTTCAAAGACCATGGAGATGTGGCACTGTGGGATGTGGTTAGCAGGCATGGTAGGAGTGGGTTGGGGTTGCACTAGATGATCCTAGGATGTTTTCCAACCTTACTGATGCTGTGATTCTATTTATGGATCTCTCAATGTAAACACAGGAATAGCTAGCTGGGAAGGATGCAACGAATTCTAAAAGTAATAGAGTTAAATTCACCCAGTGGTACAAGAGAGGCAGCTGCCACATTGCCTTTAGGCAAGGAAGCAGTCAGAGCTAACTGGACTTTAAGTGGTCAGTGCTGAAATACAGCACTGCTGCTGATTTAGAAGCATGTTCTCCTACCTACCTAAAAGCAGAGTCATTTAACCTCCCTGTATAAATCAGAATTTAGAGAAGGATGGGCACAGGCAAAGCAGCAGCTGTAAATCAACTGATGGAGTGAAGGAATCCAGGCGGTGCATGGACAAAGGCACTGCATATGCAGCCTCTCCCTGGGGAATTATGATCCCAGATCAGTATGTTGAGTAATAGCTTGCATTTATACACTGCCTTTCATTTTGTAAAAACACAGAGTGCTTTGCTGATTATATATAGACAGAGGTCAGTCATCTCCAAGGAAAAACAGCCACTGACGCAGCAGAACATGGCAGCAGCTAGCTGCAAGGCAAGCCAACACTTTCCACAAACGAAAACAAAGAATAAATTCTCTGAAAATACGTACCTTCATGTTTCAAGATGCAGAGCAAAATCAGCTTGGCAAATGTTTAATGATCACTGCTTTTAAGGAGCAGGCTTAAGGGATGCAGCATGGGTCAGGGAGGAATGCGCCCACCTCACCTTCACACAGCCATCCAAATTCACTGGGTCAAGAAAATTGAAAGAAAACAAAAATGACTGTATATAAAAAAAAAGAACAGATTAGTGTGATCGAAGCCCCTTTAAACAGTTTGGAGAACCTCAACAGTCAAAGCCTGCAGAAAAGCTCTCAGCTTTGAGCTGCCAGCCCTGGTGTCGGGGCAGCAGATGGAAGGTACCAGCATCACATCTTCAGAGGCACTCCATATTTCAGAGGCACAGAAGGGGCTAACAGAGCACAGACCACAGGAGATACCACTTTATCAAGCAGTCTAGCTTGCTTCCCTTCAGTCGCTACCGCTTGTCATGCTCCTGTGATGCATCCTTTCCTTCCCCAAAACCAATCTCTACAGTAACACAGACAAAAAAATAAAAAAAAAAAATAAAAAAGTCAACGAAAGGAGTATCAAGAAAAAGGGAAAAAAAAAAAAAGACTGTTACAAGGTTGACTGGCTCCTGGTATGGTCTGTGGCAGGAGTCATATATTTTGCCTAATTAAGATAAGGCTGTTGCTTCTTTGCAGATTTCACTAATACAGAATTTATTGATGCAGCATTACACAGCATTTTAAAGTGATAAAATACAGCTGACGCAGGAGCCAAAGGCACCCTGAACTGCAGACTGGAGAGCACGCTAATTGAGACAGATCTCTGGGCTTTGGCTGAGCATGAGTGCTTCCACTGCATCCAGTGTCTGGTCCCAACGCAAGGAAGCAAGTACTTCAAGCACTGATTGAAAATTCATTCCTGCCTGCTTTAACGTATGCACAAGTGCTTGCACTTAGCCCAGGTGTGCAGTCACATTCCTGCTCATCTCAAGCAGTTCTGCAAGCCACAGATTCAAAGCGGGAGCCACAAAAGCACCGAGTGGTGGCACTTCTGAAACCCAGGTCCAACACGTGCCTGATGACCTGGACCCTTCCCTTAGCACAGATTAGGGAATCTTGGGGTTCTGGTCCCTTCTGGCTCAGCGCAATAAGCCTTTGTAACAGAAGTGACAGCTGGAAGCAGCAGTGAGATCTGAATCTTCAGCAGTTTCAGGGCTGTGCGTGGCATTAATGCACCACTGGCTCCTTCCAACAGAATCTGTTCCATCATTCTATGATCATGAAGAGGTTTTGCTCCAAAGAACTTGAAATGCAAAGTGCAGTTCTGAAATTAGCAGAAAGGGTAATAATTTTCAGACAGAAAAAACCTTTTTTTTTCCGAGCAAAATCTTAACTTTCCCAAGTAAGGTTTAATAATGGAAACCATTTGCCATTTCTGTTGCAAGAAGGCAATGATTGCTCCATAATGACGACTGCATAAGAATCACCTGCAACCAACAATTGGAAGCTTTGCAGAAGCACGTGTTGCATTCAGATGTCAAAGCAATGAGCAGAAGCAGATGCAAAGAGGCTTACTAACAGAGTTATTAGAGGACACAACACTTCAAAACACTCTTTCCAGTGTTTGCCCCCGTTGTGTTGCATCGCACTGTTGAAAACACGTCCAGTTAAAGCCTGACGTGCTGAGATACAAGAATGCAGCCTAGCAGAACAACATGTTAGCTCATGTTTAATCCAGGCTCCATTTGCCATCGATGCCGATTATCTCTGAGATTTACAAAAACAACTGTGATAAATTACTTGACAAACAAGATTAAAATCCCCTAAGTTCTTTCTTCTTTCCACTCGCTCCCTGGCATCAGAACTGCTATGTCCCATTAATTGAAATTCCTTTTAATTCTTTTGGACTTACGATGTTGAGTATATTTTGCTCCAATTATTTTCCAATAAGAATATGTCGCGGGTTAAGCAAGATCTACCTATGCCCGTGACAGGGGGGCAG
>JAPSGF010000075.1:215205-303206 GCA_035772895.1 Perdix hodgsoniae
GATGTGGAATACTAATAGCAGAATTACAAAAGTATTAAACCATGACAGAATATTATTCTATAGATGCACGCTGCACCTCAAACTGCTCCTTTCCAAGTTAACAAAGTATTTGGCACCCCAGTTTCTGCTCTACCGCGTTTGCAGCATTAGGAGCAGGCTGTAGGTCTACGACCATGCACAAATAAATGCTTAATAACCTTAAGCAGCTCCTGTCAACTTGGCAAGGGAATAATAAATAAATACATAGATAGGTATGTAAATAAAGCATGTTCCCACTACGTATTTTAAACAGAATACTCATGTTTATATTTAAAATACGTCTTGTGTTTCATGTTTAACGTGTTTTAACAGCAGTCTGATGGCTAGAGAACACAGATCCCCATTTTGACACATGCTGCGTGTGACTGTTTCTAAATAAGCGCCTGAATCAAGAAGCAAAATGCAACACGAGAAGTGTCAGACTTTTTGGCCCTGTTGAGATAAATGCCCTGCAATGCCCACGCTTCCAGCAGTGCTTTATCTGAGCAGCCCTCCTGTTCCTGCCAACTGGACAGGAAAAGCTTTATCAGCACAGGTTTTCCAAATCTGCCAGCGACCTCTTTGGTTTTGATCATGCTGAAAATATTGCACCGAGCTGCCCTCGTGTTAGCGCTGCTCTAGGTGGAAAATGGACATAATTCCACACAGTGAGGTTATTACTCCAATTATTTACTGATGAGAAAGAACGCTAATGAAATTTTTTTTTAATGCAAAATTTTAAATTAAAAAAAAAAAAAAAGCTATACTGTTGACATAAGGTAAAGGAAAAAAAAATAGGGCATTCATTAGCCTTGTAAATAAGTTAATAGCTTAGGGAATTTGGGGAACAAGTGAGAAATCAGCTAGGGATTCAAACTTTAATACCATTCTGAATAAATTCATAACCCTAGATATTTTTCATGCAAAACACATCTAACAATGACATGAACAAAGATAATACTGCTGAAGATGCCCAACATACATATGTATGTATATATATTAGGTTAAAGTATGCTATAAATATGATAGAATTTGTTCAGTTCCATGCCTGGTCCCTCAAGTCATGGGAAGAAAAAAAGGATATGCACAAATAAAGCAGAAATGTATTGCTAGGTGTGTCCTGTTCCAAAACTGCAAGAATCTAGTCCAAAAAAACCCACATGTCATTGGGTCTACAGGAAGATCTTTTAAGATCAGGGCATCTTCCAGCAGTGGTATCCCTTTAAGCAGACTTTTCTTGAAAACATTTTTCAGAATTTTGACATTATCCTACGCACACCTCAATTTTCATCTTGCTTTTTAGTTGGTCAGGTCTCTGGGTCTGATCACAGTCTATTCTCTGTGATTGGGTTCCTCACCTGCACTTACAAATTTCAATGGAAATCAAATCAATCATCTCTGCCAAGAGTGAACATCAGCTATTAGGAACAAAAGTTAAGCAGCATAATCAAGATATTCTTGTTCACCTGACACTTTGCAACTAGTGTACTGCAATCTAAACAAAGGAAAATGTACCTTGCCATCAGGTATTTAACACTGAGAGAGAGACGAGTCATGGCATGAGTTGAAGTTTTGCTATTACAAAATGTAGTTTATGATTAAAACTATCTAAAAATGGTGCTGAGGCTGGGAGAGAGAGGCAAAGTTTAACATATCCTCATCTGAGCCTTCTGGAAGCTATAGGAATACTAATCCACTGGTGTACCTGCAGTTTATTCATAGAATCATAGAGCGGCTTGGGTTGGAAGGGACCCCAAGGATCATCAAGTTCCAACTCCCCTGCCACATATTCCTCGTACAGCTAACATAACAGGTGCCTATTTTTGGTAGCTGCAATAAAAACAGTGAACTACAGTTTGGAGGTTCAGCGTTTACTGCCATATGTCTGAAAATACCCTGGAGGTCTCCCAGACAATTTCCACACACTCATGACCCAGCTCAGCCGCATCAAACAGCATTGCTGGAGGCCACACTGTGCTCTGACCCAAGAGAAAGTGGTATTGTGGCCAAAACTGTGGTTTTATTCATGAGAAATAGGCCTGGCATGAGTTCGAAGGCAAGGAAATGCAAAAGAAGGAAAAAAAGTGAAAAATGAGTTATAGGAATCTAAAGACAAGACAAAAATTTTTATTATATATAATTCATATTGTGTTTCTAACAGTATTTTAGCCACCAACGTCTTGTTGGATGGTATCATATTGTACATGAGGATTTCGGGACCGCGACAGTGGGGTACGAAGAACTGCAAAAAAATCTCTGCCAATGGGAGGAGTCATTACACAAACACCAAATTCAAAAAGGGAAAAAGAAAACCCTTACTCAAGGATTAACTCATGGAACCTCCCTTCCTGCCACTTCCTCCTTGCCTTGTACACCATCCCATAAGCCCTTCCACACCATTAATGATGGTGCACCCTTTCTACTTCTTCAATTGTTGCTTTGTGTCGGTTCATTGGACCCTCAAATGTGAAAGGAAAGTGGAGATCATACGTAATAATATTAATATGTAATATTAATATGGCACTGTGTCCTCTCCTCATCCCACTACCCCAGGTTTTCTGAGGATTACTCCACAGCACGTCTCCAATTGCTGGATCAAAGCCACGTAACAGATGATGGAGGTGCCTGCAGCACTCAGGAAAAAGAAAAGAGAAAGCTCTAGGGTAAGAAAACAGGAGATACAGGGACACAAGAGGACCCCAGGCTGCGGCACACAGTTGGAGGTGTTAATGTCACAGGCTGGGGAGAGATCCCTGGGATCATCTGCACACATTTACAGACGGTTCTGCCTTCTTCAGGAATTTGTTTATACCCATTGCTGCCCCTCTAATGGGCTGGATCCTGGGCAGATGGGGAGCAGCACTGCTCCGCTGACGTCAATGCTCACAGCTTGCAGAAAGATGCAGAGACAAGGGTTTATCCCCAGCCCATCTCCTCCCCTTGTTTGCATTTAGTCACACTGAGAGCAGAGCTCAGGGCTGCGCCATGGAAACACTTCAACAAAACAGCCTTAAGCAAAAAATCTCGTGTACACCCCAAAGGGCAGGGCAATGTCTAAAGGTGGGAGGCAGGGATCTGCAGACCTGGTGAATGCTGTGCTCACACAGGGTTGGGTGCCCTAGCAGATGTCTGCAAGGAGCTAAAAGCTTGCCCTGTAGGGACCCTATAATATATGTCCGTATGTACATATATTATGACTCCAAACACAGTCAAAACACACCAAAAATTATCAATAAGCAATGTAATTTAAAAAACAGACCAAAACAAACAAACAAACAAAAAAATGACATATAGCTAGTAACATCTGAGTGCTTTTCACTTCACTTCTAGTTAGTAATGCAATACACTTCGTGGTTACACACCCATAAGAGCCATACATATCAGCTTCAGGTAGCAAGCTGAGGTCCCTGTACGTTTATGAGGCTCTTGAAGACTGGTTTGTAAGAAGAGACCAAGGACAGGTGGTGGGCCTGCCAACAAGCTTAGTATGGGTGAAAAATGGGGTTAACAGAAGATCACAGAATCATTAAGGTTGGAAGAGACCTCCAAGATCACCAAGCCTACCCACCCCCACCATGCCCACAGACCACATCCCTTAATGGCACAACCCCACTGTTCTTGGATGCCTGCAGGGACAGTGACTCCCACTTACCTGGGCAGTCTACACCAATGAATTACCACTCTTTCAGAGAATAATTTCTCCGTAGTGTCCAACCTGGACTTTCCCTGGTGCAACTCAAGGCCATTACCTCTTGTCCTAGATGATGTACCCAGGCTCATATGTCTTATGCTTTCTAGTCTAATCTCAGTTTTGAAGTTGCTTTTCAATCAATGGACCTAGAACATTGAAAACTGGTGAAAAGATTTAACAAGGCATCAGCTGTAGTTACAGCCACTGCTGACGTTTTCAGGACGCATCATTTCTGAATGAACACCAATAATACATCTATGAGGTTCCCGTAAATTATCACGATTCCAGGATGTGAATCCATTGCCATGCAATAAAGAATATTTAACAGCCTGGAGAATTGGTGGTAACCAGCATGAAAATCATTCAGTTTCATTTTGGAGCAAAAAGCCCTATCTATAAAAGCTTGTGGTATTAACAATATATGTTTAACTACCATAGTGCAACCATCAAGGTGTCACTTAAAGAATGACTAATGGGCAGGGAAGGATTTTAAACGATTCCCAACAAGACCCTGACCCTCTCCTTTCCAGCCATTAGCAATTTTCTGAAGCATTCAGAGCAGTTTCATTTGTTCTCAATCACCAGGAGTTTTAACTGTGGAATTTCAATGGTTCTCTATTGGACAGATCTAATTTTAGGAGCCATTCAGGTGACATCCTTCTGAGCTACAGCACATTGGAGCAGCACTCCACAGCATCCACAGCTCTGTTTGCTCCAGTAGAGCAGAGCAGACAAATACAACTTATCAGAAGTGGTACATGATCTAGGGATAGAGCTGAGCAGCAACGAGCAAAGGACAGGACATTAAAAAATCCCCCCAAAATCTAGCACTTGAGTTTGGAGCAAGAAATCTCAGTAGAGGCAGGCTACGTTTCTGTGACAGAGTCCTTCTAGCCTCCAATGACTCCACATAAATGTGAAATCTTTATTTCTAAAAGATCCATGAGACGTAGGGCTGTCTAAGGGAGCATTTGCACTGAGGGATGAAAACATCTTTGAGCCAGCAGCCATCTTGGGCCGCAGTCCAAGCCAGAATTTAGTTTACAGAAGCCATGTGGATGCAAGACACCAATAAAGAACAATTAATAAAGTTGGCAGAGTTCAAAGTATGCAAACCTTGCACTAAGCACACGAGCCTGCCTTCTTTTTCAGAATCTGTTGCAAACTCCTGGCAGAAAGGATAAAAAGACTCTTTGAAGTGCTGATGCTGCTGTATGCAGACATCTTCCATTTAAGAGATCTGTCTTGTTCCAAAACATTTTATCTTAGCCATAGCAGCAAATTACTGCAGATGTTGAAGCTGTCAAAAAAACAACAAACAGAAGCCAAGGAACAAGTTGATCAGTAATTGCATGCATGCTCAGCTGAAGCTTGAGGTCTTGCACCACCCCTTTCTCCTGCAAGCATCGTTCAGGATCCACACAGCCCAGCAGGAAAATTACACTTTGCAAGCTTTAAGCCACTGCAGAGCTGCTCTGACATCACAGTTTCATACGGATGTCAGAGCAGCACACCATCACCTTGCTCTCAGCTTCCTGCTGCTGTGTTTTACACACTGAACATACTTTAAGCATCCGCAGCAAATACATCAAGGAACTTGCTGTCTGCACAGCGTCGCTGATTTACTCCCTCACCTGCTCCTACTTCTGCTCTCCTCATTGCAAAGCAGGGTGAGTGCATCCAAACTGGGCAACTATTTCATGCAAGCTACTCCAGAAGATTCAGTGGGAGCTCTTGGCTAGGCTTCCATTTTGGCAACAGAAATTCAACCCTTTCCCCGGTTCCAAGACCTGAAGCTTCCTGGTAGATTTTACTCCTTTTACATGCTGAGAAAAAGAGGCTTATGCAAGAACTTTGCTCTAAGAGGAATTTAAAGCTGTATTCATAGCCCCGATAATGCTATCACATTCTGATCTGCACACAGCAGATGAGTTGCTTTTGCTATGGCTAAATATGGGAGCACAATACATACATAATTCTCTGATAAGAGGTAAATCAAATGCTTGGAGCAGAGTACGGCACGCCAGCTCCAGATGTTAAGAAAGAGAATACGCAGCAGGAGTTACACAAGGGGCCAACAAATCTCTCTGTGCTGATAGAGACCAGGAGCTGTTCGCTAAAGCCAGGATTCCTGATAGGAACCATGGATGGTGGGAGCAGAAGAAGGTGAAGAAGGAGCAAAGAGGGCAGCAGTGCTGCTTCCTTTCCCTCCTGCAGATTTCTGCTCCTGCTACACCATCACAGCATCAAGTACTGTGAGCCTCGGATGGAATTCAGACCTGAGCAAAGTGTTTCCCATATAAAAATTCAGTAAGAGAGCTTCAGACTGTTTAGCATGAACAAAGCATAAGTGCTTATAGATGCTGTGGTGCTTGGCTATGGACGTGAACTCCATATACAACAGCTCTTTCCTGCTGCAGTCTTTAATCTTATTAGACTTGACTGCAGATACTTAGTTGGCCCGTGTCATTATGCATAATATTATAAATTGCTTTCTTATTAGAGAGGAAAAAAGTTCTTTCCATTCCCAAGGCAACCAAAACATGGCATGCTTGCTGGCAGTGCCCACCTGAGTGAATCAACATCCCTTCCTCCCATCCTTGAGACTTGTAGGCAAATACAAGGAAGAGCAAGAGAGGATGGCCTCAAGTTGTACCAGGGGAGGTTCAGGTTGGATATTAGGAAAAATTTCTTCTCAGAAAGTGGTCATTGGCAGAGGCTGCTCAGGGAGTCGCTGTCCCTGGGGCTGTTGAAGAAATGTGGAGATGTGGCATTAAGGGGATGGTTTGGGATTGGACTTGGGGATCTTAGACATCTTTTCTGAGCTTAAAGATTCTATTGTTCCATGATGTGAAGGAGCAGCATAGGAGTAAAATATAACATCAACTATTTTAAATAGCAGCTGATTATGACATCCCTAGAATATCTACTAGAATGTGATGGTAATATATCAATTTATGAAGTGGATGCACTTCTAGGAGGTGCACGCTGGTGTGTTCAAATGACCAACACACAAAGGCTGGGGTTGACAAAAGAACTAAAATATGTAATACCTCTCCTTCCTGCCTCAGAAAAAGCTATGAACTAAAAATAAGGAGCATTGGTTGAGACAGAACAACATTCCTAGCCTGTTGGAGATAAACAGAGCATTGGATGAGGGCAACCTTGCAGAAATGTACAACACCAAAAATTAACTTGGGGAGCAAGGATGTATTTTGTCCTCTAAAGAGTTCTCAATGCTTATGATGTGGGGGATGTTTGGTGTTTTGATCTCAGTTAAATGCAGTTTTTGATAGGTGAACATGAAAAGAATCCACGTTCTGTGGTTTAGCTTATCTCACAGTGAGACCCCCAGACTGTAGGGGAACCTCTCTACCTGGCTAACTGTGCTGCCAGTACTGCTGGTGGAACCAAGGCAGTACAAATGAGGCAGTGTTTTCCCATCTGAGTCGACATTCTGTCCACATGGGACCACAGCAGTCACCTACTTAACACTCCATCACTAGAAACCTAGGAATTATTAGGCAAAAAAACCCTAAAGGAATTATTAGGCAAATACCTATTCAATTAGTCAACAAATCGACGTTGATTTCAGGGGAAAAACGATCAATCCTGAGTCTTACCTATTTGCAGGTTCAATGATGACAGCTAAGCTCATAGTTGTTGAAACAAGGGATGTTTAACAAGGCACTATTCTGGATTTTAATTATTTTTGGTCATCTTAATCCATACACTTCTGAGAATTTTGAGAGCTTGATAGATTGCAATGGATCTTCATCTGCTATTACAAAACGCTTTTTATTGCATTAGCGGTGAAAAGATGTTTGCTGTGTGACACTGTACAATTTTCCCTGTATGATTTTCCCTCCTTACCATCATTCTCTGAGCAGTGTTTCAAAGTGAGAAGATACGCCGTACAAAATCTCCCTGAATATGAAATTTTCTAAGTAATTCTGTCACAAGTCTCCCAGGACATCCTAGTCAAGGATGAACAATTCAGAAAAAGCCCTGCAGAGCTGGAAAGAAATTAATCATGCATTTTTAAGTGTTTTGAACCTTCTTATAGGATTTAATGAAGAATTCTGTCGAGCTTTTAAAATGTATAGGGGAAAAAAGCCTCACCTAGTCTATAAATCAAGTTCTTAGTGCATATTAAGATGATTAACACGAGAGAGATGATCTTGTCCTACCTAAGGGCGATTCTCAGGGAACCTCAGACTTCTTTCTGGACATATGTGATTTTTATTGCCTACCTGACTGCATCCATTTCCACAGAAGTCAACAGCAACAGTGTCATTAACTCTAGCCCAAACCACTTCCAAATACTCATTCAATTTTTAATGTTCCAAGAGCGGAAGTCATCTGCCGGCTACCACAGAAGCCGGGCATTTTTAGCATCATTAAAAAATAAACGTTTTTTCCAACATAAAGCAGTGAGGAGCTTGCTTCTGAAATAAACCCTTTCATTTTCTTTCATTTAACACACAGAATTGAAAGCAGGTATCAAGCACCTTCATACCTTCCCCAGCAAGTGCAGCGGGTGCAGACTGCTAAGGACTCCATCAAGTGGTTCAGAAATAGCCTTCACTGACATGAATGTGATTTGCTTTATAATACTCCTGGTACCACCACGTGACACTTCATAAGCTACAGCAAACACCACTGCTTCAGGGTATCGTTTCGGTATAAGGGTTTAGACGAAGTCTCAAAAGAAGCGGGCATTCATAGGGATAATAAAACTGCCCAGAACTGTCACCCATTAAAATAATAATTAAAAAAACCCCAACAACCTAACAAGACTTTCAGAATCATAAACGCCTTCATACTTCACAGCATAACCCAGCCTCTAATTAATTGATGCCAAGAAGAAATTGTCCCTGGAGGGCATGTTATTCTGGCTGCGTAATGGGGGTTATTTTTGCTGGCACTGACTGCTGTCAAAAAGAGGATGTTGCAACAACATCTATGACTCAGGGCACTGCTCCATGTATTCAGGAAGACGACAGTACAGAGAGCTGCTACCAGCAGCCCAGGTGAAAATTCTGGATGTTGAATCACGATCTTAATTTTTTTTAATAGCATGCAAAGACTATGTCAGTAGCACTTTTCATTATCCACTTCAGCAGTCCAGAACTACTTAGTAATTATGCCCATCCACTCTCCTTTGACAGAGCTAGCTAACAGAACAAGAGCTTCTGATAATACACAAGCTTCTTGTAAAGAATTCATGTAAGAAGGCAATAATCTAAATAGCAAAGCTGATGAGTTTGCACAGTGCTTTGCTCTAGGGAATATGCGTTTTCTCCAGTCTGGAGGTAGGATCACTTACTTGGGGAGCAAATAAAGAAGGACCGGGGTGTAGATTCTGTAAAAGCTATTAAAGGGCCGATCCTACAGCACTGCTCTTGCCAAACAAGTAAACAGAAGCGAAGAAGCATCCTCAGATCAATTATTTGTTTCTTGTCAATCCCAAACAAGATCTCAAAAGGGCAGAAAAAAAATTTCTGTTGCTCCCATGGATACAGTACTAACAGACATAGCAATCACATTTCATCACGGAAAGCCAGGAGCATTGCCTGAACGTACAACCGGGTATAAATAAAAAGCTCTGACAGCGAGGCCTGATTAAACTTCAGCTAAACAAAATCCTTCCCGCTCTAGCAGCTAGCGGATGTGGTCTATAATAGCAGCTCCACAGTCATTTCACTCTGTGCTGAAGTTCAGTTTAGAGCAAAGGAGGAAAGGTCTTCCAGTGGCCTCAGCCACAGCACAGCCCTAGCTTTGGACCTACATGCAGTTACGCATTTAACGCTCATTTGCTTACAAAGTCTACAGCATAACACGCTAATGATGTGTCTGACTGAGAGGCTGGTACAGGGCTGCCCTTACCCTGCATGTCCTGCACCAAGGCAAGGTTCCTGCCCTCCCAGCTCTAGTCCTTCCAGCAACCCAATTTGTGCTACAATGAAAGGGCAAAGGGCTTTGTAAGCACAGCTCCCTGACTGCAGACTCAATGAGGTCTCCAACGATGTGGAAATGGATCACTGAATTACCTGAAAGTAACAAACATGTCCCCGTACTCCCAACCAAATCCACATTTATTTTCTATGTCCCTTTATTTCTCAAACAACTGGATTCCAAATCAGTCACCCCTGCAGCATCCATCTCACTGATAGTAGCTCAAAAACTCATTTGCTCACCTTTTTCCAATCCATATTACTATCCATATTAATACATATTTTTACATATCCATATATACATTAATACATATTTTACATATTAATACATATCCAATCCATATTAATACATATTACCAGAAAACATATTACCAGATGCAATTAAAAACATGCCAAGATAATCTTAAGAGAAGGTCCACAAAGTCTCAAATATGGTATTCCCCACTGGCAATAAAATGAATTTAAAATATGAAAAAGACTCTTAAAGCCTTCATTTGTTTCATCATAATCTAAAGCACTCCTTTAGGATTAGCAAAAAATCTATACCGGTTTTAAACCATTGGCTGAATTTCGAGGGTACAGCTTCAATAAACTAATTGAACTTATCAGCTCAGAGATCATCTCCATAGTAGCATGAAAAACAAGAGTTACTGCCAGACAAACTGATGCAGCAATCAATTTCACTCCTTGTAAGCTATCTGAAGATTAAGATTCTCAGCTAGATCAAATATGCTAGATTAACAACAATGCCATATTTTAGGCTTTTGCAGTCTATACTCACAGACCAATCTTCTCAATGCTGCAGATAAAGCTGCCTCATTAGACAGTTCTCCATGCAGAGGCTTATGGTATTTCAATTTGCCATCTTCCTCATACCTTTAAGTCAAAAAAAAAGAGATACACCTTATTAAAAAAGGGGGAAAAAAAATTTATCTCAGCTATTCACCATGACACTTAAAAGGATTTTTCCATATAGAACTTAAAGAAAACAAAGGATTTTAAGAACCAGCAATTGGGTAAAGTGAGCTCCTTGAAACTATTTATTGATGGGCCAAATTTCAGTTTTTAATTTTTTTACTGAAATGCTCCAGAAGACTTATTTCCTAACCTGTTCACTTGCAAAGAAATAATAATAATAAAAAAAACTGCTTTACACAAGCAACAACTTTTTGGGTCATCTACATTTTGTCATCATCTCTAACAACAATCCGCCAGTGTTCCACTATTTTACACAGCCTGGTTAATCCCAGACGGGTCTGTCAGACCCTTCATCATGGCAAAAGACATTTCGTTTCATTAAGAAATGGTACTTTTCAGAGAGCAGGGGGCACGTAATTTAATGGGGGTTGTCTGTCTGTCTGTCCGTCCATCCTAGGGAAGCAGCCCCAAGACCCCAACCTTGGGTTATCCAAAGTAGCATCTCTCACAAGACTCAGTAATGGAAACGTGAGGAGGGAATTCTTGCTGTCCATGGTAGCAGAGTTTGCTGCTCTGGGGGACAGAAGTGGTGAAATAGAGGAAATAATTAATGTTCCCAAAAGCACACAGCAGAACTGGGAGTAGAAATGGGGAGAGAGAATTAAAATCCAAGAGCAGCTTGGATCACTTTCAGAGATGCCCCTAGAGACCTTCCATCAGGTGCGAGCATCCTGCTCATCAGCTGCCTTATTGCAATTGTCATTTACCTCCGGGGAAGCAGGCTTCACTTAAAACTATATCCAAGTTAGTCATCCAAGTATTTATATCCCCCTTGTACTTTTTATTCCATTAGGAGAGTTATAAAGAAATAAATTAGAATCACAACACATCTACAGCTTGTTCTGAAAGAGACTGCTAGCACTTGACTCACCTACTTAGATGTCAATTTAGCACTCTTAGCTGGATTTAAATTGAGTCAAGACCAGCGTGCTGAAGACAGAATCTGCACCAACCCCCCACAACACTTTAAATAATTAGAATCAAACATAAAAGTCAAACATTACTACAATTCGGGAACATCCAAGAACTCAGAGCGTGGCAGGTTTGTTCCCCTGCCTCATTCACCAAATGTGGATGCTGCCCAAACAACTGAGCACAGAACAGGAGGATTTAGTGCTGTGAATCTCAGCTGCTGGCACACATCCTTGATGTGGTTCACCAGGAAAAGGCAGGACCAAAGGCATTTCCTGTTACCACCTTGGGATATCCAGCACCTTCCACCACCAGCACTTAATATTGCACATCATTTTCAGGGCAGATAAGGGGTCTCTTCTCTGTAGCATCTAGCTTGATTTTCTGTGTGGGGATCTTGTGTTGCTCCTAAGGGCAGTGACTTGTGACCCACCTCTTCTGATACCAACACGACCACTGGTACAGATTCTCTATTTAATTTAGGCAGTAATATCTGTTCTCTACAATTATGAGTGCATGAAGTTCAGGTAAGCATAACAGTAGGAGCATGATTTTCAAAAGCTGATAAAAATTATTATGTTTATTATTATTATTTGTGTGTGTGTGTGTGTAATATAAAATAGTAAAATAATAAAAGCTTTAAAGAAACTTATTTTTCAAGTATTTCCACCTATACCCCACACCACCCTCTTGCCCTAATTCTCACACTGCAATTTCAGGAAGATGGTCTGGATGGTAAATTACATGAAAAAAATATAAAACAACAACAATAACAACAAACCCCACAAACCTGAGCAAATTCAATCCCACCTACATGCTACAAACCAGAATTTCTCTGCTGTTATCACCACCTGTGACCACTCTCCCACAAATGCCTGAAATAATAAAACCATCACAGCCCTCTAATCCCTTCCCTGCCCATTTGAAGCAGATCTCTTAAAGCACGTGAGCTGACACCCAGCTAACCAAGGTGATGTTCAGAGTCCTGGCCTCGGGATTACAGTAGCATTCCACAGTTTTATCACAGATACTTGGCTTTATTTAAGATCAAAGCAGAATGTTAAGTAATAAACCTAATAGCAGAACAGGCAGAAGAAACACGCGTGGAGCCGCAAGCAACCACTGCAAGCTCAGCCATGAAATATCTAAGGAAAAAAGCTCCTGCCCCATCTTCTCAGAATACATCAGTTCAGCAATTAGGTGTATTAAGAGCTGTGTCTGTCGCATTTCACTCATTTCCACAGACATAAGAAGTCACATTTATAAGTCATTAAGCTGAAATAAAATCTTTGCCAGGCTTAATTAATTTAAATATTCATGGAAACAGGATAGCAGGGGGAAGTGTTATTCTTAATCAAAACAGACATTGCTGTTCTATAATGCAAATTACTATTTCTTATGTGGACATTGCCAAGTACCTACAATCAAAGGCAGCGTAACATTAATGATGACTGTATAGAAAATGCAGCTAAAAGGGATCTGCATTGTCCTTCACCTCTCAAACAGAAATGGGCATTTGCTGAGCCAAACACATGCTTAATAATTGTGTCACGCCTAAAACAGTAGTCACTTCCAGGTAATTAATCACAATTTACTCAAGCTGAATGCAACATCCACCTGCCTCTTCATCCTTTAAAAAAATAAATTAATAAAAATAACACCATGCATCTACGGACACATGCTCTCTCCTTGCAATGCCACAGCGGCCAAAACTTTCTTTTAAAGATAAGGTGTTAGTTGCCACAATTGCTCCTCCTCACTAAATCTTTGCAATATGTGCACATGGCTATGAGGTGGGACATCAAAACTCCCTTTCATTGTCTGCAGAATGAAACCCATAGAGCTCAGCTCTTCCAGGTGACCTGTGCTGCTTAGCAGAAAAAAATTACACGAGATTGGTTGCGCTGAGACGTGACACAACAGATTGCTACAATATGTGGAAAATTACTTTGAAAAGAGCAGGAAGAAAATACGATTTCCCATTTTTATCTGTTAATAGCAGCTTTGGTTTCATTATCCACCATCCCCGTATCAGGCTCTGGATACAATTAACATCACAAAAATAAAACACTTGATGGAAGTAGCGACGCGCTTGCTGGTAATGAAATGTTTATGGATCAGTTTGGTACACTAGTAAAGAATGAATGCGTTTCCTTCAGGATGAGAGGAAACAAAGCGTAGATAAGCACTGAAAATCACTTCGACTCGAGACATTCACAAAATGTTATTATTACTCCCCCCTCAACTCCCCCCCCCCGAAGAAAAGATAATATTGATTGTTGAGGATCATTTGGACAACTCCAACAATGAGTTTTCCTGATAAAAGCTGACAGTTCACCTAACACAGAAAACGGCACTGACCCAAACAAAGCTCCGTGTCAGAAAGCTGACGGACATCTGGAAAAGAAAATCTCCTCTTTGCTTCCCAGTTCTCCTGTGCCTGGGACATGCCAGCATCACCGTGTCCAATGGATCAAGGGAGAGTTCTGCCATGACTTTTGCTTGTCAGTTTAGATGTTTCTCCTTCAATTCCTACTTTTAAGAAAGGGAAAAATACTGTTTGCAAATTTATGCCGTTTCCCCCCTCCCCCCCCACCAGGAAAAAAAATAAATAATCAAGATCCTAATGGCAGGAACAGATTTAGATGGTACCTAGAACAAAAGCATCAGCTGTGATGGAAGGGTAAATAAATACCTTCACCGCATCAAGCATTTCAAAGTTTTGATATAATGTATGATCATATAATGCATACTTTTGAGGGGAGGAAAAATTCTCAGAGAATTTCAAGCTTTTAAGGAAGATTAAAATACTCTATATTTATATTAAATACTCTTCTTGGGGTCAGCCATTATTAGGAACTGCATCACAGTAGTATCCTGCACATGAATTACAAGGATTCGCGTGGAATCAGTGGGATTCCCTCACTGCTATTTTTACCAGTGGCTGGCTGGCAGAAGAAACAGCTATTCCTCTAATCTGATGGAAAACAAGAGTTGCATGCAAATCACCAGGAGAGACTCCAGTTTTTCTGTAAGTTTTTGGATTATTTGCAGCCTCACCCTTTCTGTACGTTTTCCCCTTTGCCCAGATGGTGAAGGAGAGCTGCAGCTCAGAGAGGGGCCATGGGTAAAAACAGAGCAAGTAAAGAAAGGAAGAGACATGAAACACAGCTGGAAATGCAGGAAAGCTGAACAGGCTCTGAGCACTCTGACAGAGCTGTAGACGTCCCTGTTCATTGCAGGTGAGTTGGAGTAGATGACCTTTAAGGACCACTTCCAACTCAAACGATTCTATGATAAACTTCATCCATCTCAACAGAAAAAAGGATGGGGAACAACAAGCACCTGATGAGACCCCAGCATTGCAGGAGGTACCAGATATTCCTGGAATTTCTCTGGACTGCCACAGCCCAGCAGTTTTGCAGTGGGCTTACGTAAAGGCTCGAGAAGTGTATTCATTGCCTCACTTCTGTTGGCCAAGCTGTTGTGTTAACCCAAAGTCAAATGTTTTCAGCCACCACATTTAATCCAAATCTGTGGTTCTGGCCATCATACCCAGCATGAGAAACTAAATAAATGTCATCTGTATGCAGAATCTGCTTTTTTCTCCCCTGAAGCATAATAAAGTTGAAAAGTCACGATTCAAGCTAACCAGAGACACTTCAGTCTAAGAGCCAACTCCTCCATGAATTCTGACAAGCAACAAATGAACATGACATAAAATATGCAAAGAAAGACTCCTCTTCGCCTAAGGACTGGAAAAGTTGCTGAATCCCAGCCTACATCTAAAAGAAGCCTTTTCATTTTTTAAAGAAGTGCACTTGCTGAGAATCAGTGCTCCAGTTCTTTGACTATACAGACCCCACATAGTCTGAAGCACAACATACCAAAATGGGACACCAACCCACTAACCAGTACTCACTTAAAAGGTTGGCTAATCTTCCAGTTTCAGGAGAACTTCTTTCAGAAGATCCCAGATACAGAAGACTTCAGGGGCTTCCATGCTTGAGCATCCAGTCTGAAATGCTTTGATTATACTAAAGCTACCAAAAATACCCTGCTATTCTTTTTCTTAACATAGGCATCTCTTTTAAGGTGTTGTAAATTCAACTTAACCAGAAGTCCACAGCAACCAAATATTTTCAATTTCCTCTGTACTGTTAGCTGAATCACATGGTACTGCTTTGGCTCCTTACAGATTGTAAGCTGAGGAACAAGGTATAAAAATGTTTCAGGTTATAATTCAGGAAATGTGTCTTTATGCACAACCTTTAGTTATTATTGTTAAGAATAACCGATCCTAAAAAAATATATATATAAAAAATCAGCATTGAAAAAATTTATTTCTTAGAAAGAATTAAACAACTCTCAGTGCAAGAAACAGCACCCAGCCTTCCTCCATCAAATTCATTTCATAAATGTTCAATATAATGTAGACTTTCACTGACTGAGATTGAATGACATGCCCACGGAACTTGTTCCATGGATTCAACAGAAAGCTTCATTTTGCCCCTGTCAATTTCTCTACCCTCAATTTATTTTCAATTTGTTCAATTGCCTCCAGGATAACAAGTTTTATCTTACGAAGAGCAGTGTGCCTCTCAAAGAATCTACCAGCCTGTTTATTTACCACTCAATTGATTCGACCTTTACAGGGTCACCTGCCACTTGAAGTCATCTTGAAGAAATCTAATTAGTCACCACACAGAAGAAAGTTCTTATACCAGGTTACAACACAGTCCCCTAGCTTCCAGAAGTGCTAAGTACCTTCACTTCCTAATGATTATAGAAGAATTTGAAAGCACCCAAGAGCTTCAAAACAATCCAGTTTGAGGTATGTGGCTTCTTCCAGATCATCTGCAAAATTCCCCTGAAAAAAAACATCAGAGGAAAACATGCAACAGAGAAACATAATGAAAAGACAAACGCTCATTAAAAAAAAAAAAAAAAAAAGGCTAAAAATTTCAAAATGTGTTCTAATATTTTTGATTTACTATTTTAAAAGGTCATTCCAGAAGCACGATGCAAGTCACCTCTGCATACCGCACACAAAGGTTTCCATTCAACATCAGTAGAATTTCAAAGAGGTGCAAGTTGCATCAATTTGATAGAAATCAAATGTTTTATTTTTACTTCTTTTCATTTTGCATTTCCAGCTTGATGCTATTTAGCCAAAAGGGCTGGACAAAAAATGCACTTAGTTATGATGAACTCCGAAACCTATGTTAATTTCTGCAGTGGCAGGAATGTAGACATTGGCATGTGGGCAGAGAAAGAAGAAAAACTGGTATATTTTAGGTTGTCGGAGCTTTTTCTTTCTAAAATCATTCCTGGTTAGGGATATCTATCTACTGAAACGCACCAGTGGGTTCCATCCCAGGTAATACACATTTCGTTTACCTGATTTCACTGAGCCTACTGGATCTGCACCCATCAGACCCCACCTGTTGAGGCTCCTCACACAGGCAGTAATTCTTAAACCTATAAGCAATGGCTTGTTCAAGCAAGACAATGAATAATTAGGTGCAATCTCAGAAATAGGAGCAAGCCAACCCATCTCAGGTATAATAATAATATAATAATGCAGAGACATGTTACTGAAATCAATAAAGCCACAACACTTTTACCTCAATTTCTTAACGAGGACCATAAATACTGAAAGAAATTCCAATCAATCCCTTCTTCCCACCCACTCAGCTCACTAAAGGGTATAAAATCATCTCTTCAATTACTGACATCTTGTCATTGGAGCTGAAAACACACATCCTGGGCATTACTGTCTCTGCTTTGTTGCAGAGTTTATGAACGGAACAAACTGCAAGGATGAGCTTCCCCTTATCTGCAGAGATTCTGTGTCACAGATGATGGCATCTGGTGGAAGAAATAGAATATGAAACTGATCAGCTAACATACGAAGAGCACTTAGAGATAGTTTCAGAAAATCTATCGCTTCTGGAAAAATCTTGGCTTAAACATTTATTCTATTGAAAAAAAACCAAAAACCATCATAAATGTTTTATTTCAACTTTCTTTCCTCTTATTTTCAAGATTACAAAATTGACTAAATTACAACAAGGCATTTTTATACATTTCTCCGCTTGTGATTACCTAACTTGAAGCAAAGCTACCTCAGTTGCAAAGACTTCAATCATCAGTAAATTTCAGCAGTACAACACAACACTTGAAGTTGCATATGGCATTTTGGGGATTGCTCAGACTACAGAAATCTATATCTAAGATAAAACTGGTCCCATCCTACACAGCGCTGAGAAGCTTTCCTGGGAGGCGAAGGTATTCTGCAATTCTCACAGATTTTTCCATTTTCATTATTTATAAGAGAACTAAAAAGCTGCGTGGGGATGCAGGAATGAGAAGAGGAATGGAGCAATGAAAAGCAAAAGGAAAGGAGCCCATCCTGCCCTACCTGGTATAACAGTGGATTTGCTGATGATTCCAATAGCAGCAAGCAATCTAAAAAAATGGGAATTCATTTCCAGGGCAACATTGGTAGGAGGTGAAACATAAAAGTGAGTGATGGGTTAATGAAAATAAATGATCTGAAATAACAGTGGTTCAGTAAAGCACATATTTATCGTATTATCCAAGTTGGCTACATGAGAGTTATTAAGCTAAATCAGCCCTCATAGAAACTGAATAAATGAAGGCAATTCTGATGATCCCAATGCTTTAATCTCCCCATTCACACTGTATTAGTCAGGGACAAAAAGAGCAAGAAACTGGCGTAGTGAAACACCTTAATTTTTAATGTAAACCTTTTGCAGGAAAGTCACTTTAAAACAGGCATACCCCTTCCATTTCTAATTATGAAACATTAAAGTTATTATGAAAGGTGCCATTTCATACTTCCAGAACATACTTGTCTCCCTAACAGACAACTGAATTGCATGGCCAAAGATGCAAGCACAGAACCATGTCACCAAGAAATTCTATAAAACAACTTTTTTTGCTGTTGGCTTCCAAGGACACGGATTTTCTGTTAACAACACTGTTAAGCATAAAAAGAAATAATTTGGTCAGCAACAGTGAAAAGTTGATGGCTGTACAAGGGAATAATGGCTGGGACTCCGGATCCTGAGAGATTCATTTTGTGATTTGCACCAGAATAAATGAATCCCATCTCCATTTCAGCTCACATTTTTATGAGGGCATCTTACAGTTCTGCTCATCTTCCGACTCTGCTACAATATCCACGTTGAGGAAGACTATCATTTCGAAAGTTATCAGTCACTGTGCCTCCTCAAGAATCCCTCAAAACCACAAAAAAGAAACTCGCCCCCTTTTATCACCTCCCTTTTATCACCTCCCAGCTCACTCAAAGCTCAAGGATATATTAAAAAAAAAAAAGAAAAAAAAAAGTTTGCACTGAAAGTTTTGCAGGAAGATTTATTCCCCAAATGAGATCATTTCAGTTCCACGGTACCACCACATTTCATGCAGCTGAAACTAAACACTGACTTTAACAAAACCAAGAAATGTTATTCAGATAACGTTACAAAGAAGAAAAAAAAGTTATTTCCTTTTAACTTTTCCCTTTTCTGAAAAAATATAGCATTATGCAAACCTGAGTTTTGCTCATTCTGAATCTTCTATGTTTGCATTAAATGCTTCATTTACGGCTCACGGCAGCAAAGCAGAGGAAGGGCTGGGCTGCCACTCTCACTGTAAAGAAGTTCTTCCACATATTTGTAACTTCCTATGTTCCAGCTTTTGGCCATTACTCCTTGTCCTGTCACTTCATACCACTGAAAAGAGACTGGCTTTATCCGATGGCCAACTGTCTAACTGAAAGCTAACGATCCTTTCTTCTTCCCATTTTCTACAGAACCATCAACTTGTAGATTTTCCAAGCCAGAAGAACTTTTGCTTTGATCTTCTAGTGTTCTTTGTGAATATCCCTTATTGTTCCTCTGAACTCACTGATAACTTTGCCCTCCAACACACCCTGTGGCAATGAGTTCCAGCACAGAGTAATATGTTGTGGTGGAGGTAAAAGAAAACAAACAAAGAAACAAACAAAAACTGGTTTTCTTAAACCTGTTGATGAGTTTTAAAAGATCACTACAAAAAACCCTGCAGATGCTTTTTCGATTGAAAGAGCCACTCATTAGTGGCAAATAAGCATTTCTACCTGCAGGCTGAATGTGAGGTGCTTCAGTTCCAACTTAATGTCTACCAGCTCTATCACACAAGTGCGCCTATGTAATTTTCCCCAGGCAGCATGTCCATAAGGAAGATAACAATCCAATCTGCACTATTACCTCAATGTAAATCCAAAGCAATTTCATTTTGTTGAGTCATAAATTTAACCAAGTACTGGCTTTAGTAAACGCAAGATTTTGCCTAGCAATTCACTAGATTTTCCTTCCAAAAAAGCCTCAGTGTTGTACATAGAAATGTACCAAGTGCACCTACTGCCTTGTAGATAGACCAGATTATAATCCACAGGCTAGGCACTGAAGTCTGAGCACCTCTCAGCAGTTTAATGTAAAGAAACATAGGGTAAGAGCATGGGCAAACCAAAACTAGTCTTTGAAATACTACTTACAAGTTGACTGTTGATGGCACAAACACATCAATCACAGAGGGATTTTAAGGAGACTGAACACTATCCACATGTTTTTGCTGCCCTTTATTGGCTCCTAACCCACTTCTTCCTGAAGACGCCCAAGAAAAGAACCCTACCTTAATGAATCAAATTGCTGGGCTCAAGTTTGTGGGACTCTGAACATCTCTAATACCCACGACAAATCTAAGACACAGATGCTTCCCTGCAGTTATGCCTACTGCCAGTCATTTTGCAGTCTTATATTTATACATGCAGGGCATAATATTAACTGTTACAATAGAGATGAAACTAGAACAGAAACCTCTTGCCCCTGTAAATCAAAAAGGAACCAAATGTGAATCGATGCCCTCGAGCACCTCACATCCAGGGAAACTGCGAAGTACCTATAAGGATCATCAGCTTTATTCATTTAAGAGTTCATTGAGTCTATTTATATCCAAAATACATCACTGGGGAGGTATGTTGGCTCTCAGACTTAAGAAGTCATTTTAGTGGCAATTCTGCCACGAAATATAATGGCCATTACAGAGGTCATAAGAAGTATTTTCATAAAATATTACCTTCTGCTGACACTGTCCTTGGTCGGTGCCTTGGTCAAGAGCTTGGGACTGATCTCAGCATTTCCTCTAAAGGCCTCCTCCTTCAATGGCTGCTTCTGCAGTGACATGACAACCTAATAAAATTTCTAAAGGTCAGACTTGAGCTTCAATGAACACATCAGCAAGAAGTAAAATAAAACCTGAGCTAAACTGCATCTGGCTGCACAAACAAATGGAGTGCACAAACACTAAATATAAAATTAATGGTTAACAGCTGTTTCCACCTAAACTCACAAAGCAAAACCAAGTCAAGGTGAACTGGTATGATGACAAAGATCTCATCTTGCTCTTTCCCCTTCATTAATGGCTGCTTTCTGGAGACAATGCTGTTGCAGTGAATGGGAGCTGACAATACCCACAGGATAACTAAGCTTTACTAATTCTGTATTAGTTGGGCTAGAGGACACTGTAAGTCTCCCTCATATCTGAAATCCCATCCTAACGCAGGTTCAAGTAAAACTTGCATTTTGTTGCATAGAAGGCAAGTGGTCAAAGCAGCCTAACTCACTGCAGCACAGTGTTGCATCTGATCCAACTTTCAGCCTCTATATGCATCAGAACGCTTCACACTCACTGCACGACTTCATATTTCAGCCACATCTCCACCTTTTCTCTGTTAACACCTGATCCTCAGTCAACGGCCCCATGAGCACAAGCCACCTGCTGCTGATGAGAAGGATGTGACAATAGGGCAAGTCTCATTATCACACCTCCACCCGCATCTCCTGCCCTCCACAGCTCCTGAGGTCAGCCAGGTTCTCCAGTTCACCTGGATAAGTCCGGGATGAGCACAAAAAGCTACAGAAAGTCCTAAGATGGGCGTTTCACATGCTGGCTCTCTTCTGAGCTCTGAGTACCTTTCAGAACAGTAGCTTTCAGGTTCTCTCTGTAGTGGCCTCTTCAAGGCCCCTTGTCAAGGCTTTTCATCCAAGTCTCACAGTCTTCTTTCTTGGGTAGCTTTGAGCACATGGTTGTAACAGAAGGAAAAGCTCAGTTCTTCTGGACCTCTGCTCTGTTTCATTCTCACAGCTGCACAGCACCCGCGTTTCTGAGGCAGGTCAGGAGGTTAAGAAAAAGGTGCAAAAAAGAAAACTCACCTCTCCAGAAAGAAATTAGTGCTCGGAAAGTTGCATGGAGGGGAAACGGAGGATAAAAGTAGCTACATTTACTCCAGGAGCTGCAGCAGAAGGCCAATTGCCACTGCCTTTGCAACTGAAGTAGCACCACACAACTGAAAAAGATTGAGCTTTCTCATACAAATAGTGGAAGTCAGGACTGGAAGTTAGCGCAACCCACAGCAATGACCTCCAACAATGGAGCTTTGCAGAAAAAAAAAAAATAATTTTTAAAAAAACCAAATAGATAAACAAATCCAAAGTTGCTGCACAGTGAGACATGGCAGAATGCATGTCAATTGCACAGTATCCAATCAGATTTGAAATCCACAGCTGTAATTGAATGAACACTCTTTCAGAAGTCTTAAACTTCTTCCTTCACCTTCCCTCTCCCTCATACTTGCATGCAAGTAAAAAATCATTAAAAGCCATGGGCATTATTTCCTATTAGCCAATGCTAGGCAGCTCTGCCTGGTGCTTTCTCTGAACCCCACCTGATTTTTCAAGGCCCTTCCAAGTTGTCACTCGGAAAAGATGAGGAAGAATTCAGGTTGCCCGAACACGGCCTTTGAGGCAGAGGTTGCCCCACACTTCTGTTGAGACTCCAGCAGTACTGCCATAAATGCTGCTCGTTTGCAATCAGGTCACAGCAGTGTCACACCTAGAAAGCCTGAAAGCACAGAACAGGTTATACAGCGAAAGGGCCGCTGTCAGATGGCTCAGATGCAGGGATGAATTAATTTCCAGAGCTCTTCCATGTTGGGACTGGTTTTGCTGACCCTTAAAGAATACCCTCGTTTCGGGACTTTGCAGAGGGCAAGAGGTCATGTTATTCTTCCCATGCCACTGTAGCAGCTCTCTGAATCTTAATGCTTGCTTCTTCCAAGATCCAGTGAGACTGAATTAGAAGCATTGAGAGCTCCTGTTCCAGAAGTGACAAGGAAACTGGGCTGACACAGAAGGGGTTACAGCTTTAGGCACTGATTTGGAAAACTGATCATATTTGCAGCACAATACTTAGAGGCATGATGGAGATGAAGATCTAAAAGCTTGCTAGCTACAAGTACAGGAGCACGTAGGGAATGGGATGAAATAATCTGTACCAGTGTACAACAACAGATTTCACCAAGAATATCCTACCAACAGATCTCACCTTCATCCTGGCCATTTACTCCTCTCCCCATGGTCCAGCAATTGAATTATCATTAGGATTCTGCAAAGAGTAAGGACTAAGGATTAACCCATTCCAACTGGATGCCAACTCTACAGATCCTGGATAGGTTGAATCCAAAGAGCATCTCTACCTGCAGCACACTTGGTTGGTTCCTACTGGCCAGATGCAACACTTCCAGCTGCAGCATGACTACACCTTAAGCCAATATTACATCATAGTGATAGACAGCAGTAGCATCCACAGAGGCAGCAGAGTAGGTGGTACGAGTTCATGAGGTTTCAGCTCACAGAAAGTTGAAGAATCACAGACCACCATTTACTCATGTGTAATTCCAGCCATGTACCTGATGTTTGGCCATATTCACACAACTGCTAGGCCCACAGACATTTAAGCACAGGCTGATTCAATACAGAGCACAGCAAGCTTTCATATCACACTGCTCAAAACTAACGACCACCACCTCGGCTACACCTGTAAGTGCCCTGGGTGCTCTGCAGCTGTGATTTAAGCATCTCTCACCTCTGCTTTCCATCATATCCATGCATGCACACACTGTAAAAGGAGAGGACGCGGCCATGTAAAAGGAGCAGACAGCCCACAGCAGTTCACCCCAACAGAAAATGAGATTTCCCATCCAACCTAAAAGCTGGTTTCCAGCTCAGCTCTCTTCACTATTAGTAGTAACAGCCACCCACTGGCCAACAAAAGAGCACATTGCCTGTCATTTAGTTTGTTACATGTGTGAATACTCAAAAGCACTCTGAATTCAGATAAACCTAAAATGGGTCTGGAACCTGAAGAATTGATTCTGAATTTACACGAGGCTACTGACATCAACCAAGCAGCATATCAAAAGTAAACATGGCCCTTGGAGTTAAATTTAGATGACATGTTAACAGCCACCTATTTTCCATACTGTGTATTAATCGATCATTTCTGCTGCTTACTGCAGTGTTCCCGTGGGCGAAGGCAGCTAGGTGACAGAAGTGAACTTGACAGCACTACCAACATTGTTGGAGCCCCTATGGTACATTTTTTTGGGGCATGCTTTACCCCTGAAGAGCACAGCATGAAGCAGTCAGATGTGTGCTGGCTGGAGCATAAAGATAAACTTTCGGTAACAAAGTCAGAAAGGCAAAAACGATGTCCCAAGGGTTTGAGCAAAGAAAGAAATGCTTCAGAAGTCTGTTGCTCTGTCAAGGTAAAATTAATCCAACATAAATGCATTACTGATCTGCACGGGGAACAGAGATTTGTAGAAGCCACACAAAGCAGATGTGTGATTGACGTTGCCAGTTTCAACTCAGGAAGATGCATCAAATCCCAGGTCTTATTTTCACATGATGTGCAGGCACCCTTAATGTCATTCTCCAAAAAGACCCTAAAAGCCCAAAAACCAACAATAAAAAGGTTGAAACAAAACAGAGAAAGAGAAAAAGCAGACTCCTGAGGCAGCTCCCAGTTTGGCAACAGAGACTTGAGGTATAACAAAGGATGCTGGATTCAAAACACTATTGGAAGTCGGGAATATTCATTTGCGCTCTGATGCAGAGCCCAGGTCCTCCCTCTGGAGCAGGACACTACCACAGTCTCAGCACTGCATCACTCCCTGTGCTCGTTCCCTACATTTTATGCTGTGTATCCATGGGTGGGCATCCCTTGAAGTGATAACTTGTGGTCGCCATAGCCACCTCTCTGTGCAGGCTGCACCACTTGGCCAACACCCACAGCAGAATCAGTGGCAGACTCATAAAGTAAGGTAGAAGTTTGCTCTAGGAGCAGGGCAGCAGTAACACGGAGATAACACAGACTTCTTTGCCATTACTTCAACTGCCACCCTATGGAAGAGTCACGATCTTCACATTTACAAGGGATGAAAGGAGGCTCACCAGCTCTTGCTGAGAGCTTCACTGGAGCTTGAAAAGCCTCCCCTATGGCCCCGAGGAAAGACATGGCCCCCCACAGCAACAACCCAGCAAGCAAGCAGCCTGCCTACCAGCAGGCACAGCCACATTTTGGACTCCACACACTGCAGTTCTCAATGTATGAGCACAAAGCCCTACGTAGCACCTGCTGTCGATTTCCTTGCACACCCCTCCCCACACTTCCTATGGAAACAAAACAAAGGAGAAATATTTTCAAACGTTTTTGGTCTTATAAGTAAGAGCAGAGAAGCAGAGAAAAAGTAGAGAAGGTTCCCAATAAAATGCTTTGTGCATTTTGGGGAAGCCAAGGACTCTATTTGTTAGTTCCACTGGAAAACAAAAATTGACTTCGAGCTGGTGCCATTCCAGAGCATTGGCTTTCAGTGTGTGCTGTCTTTTCAAATTAGCGAATCTGGTGTCGCTGCTGCATCCCAGACTGACAGCTGTAGAGCAGAGCACAAAGAAATCAGTCTCCTGTACTCACAGCAGAGATACGGAGGCGATGCAACCACTTCTCCCCACACGCCTGTGCTGCAGGCACTCATCCCCAGGGCCGTTCCCTGTGACATTTCATTTCTTCTCTGCCCAGAATACTAATAGGATTGCCAATTAGCAGATGACTGAGATGGGGGCTTTGGAGCCCAGCGTGGGTGAGCACTCAGATATCTTCAGCACGCACAGAGGTGAGTTCTGCCCTGAGCACAGCACAAGGCTGAAGTGACAACTCCAATTAGGTGGGAATGCTGTGAGGGTCTCCTACTGCACCTCCATAGGGGAAAGATGGGGTTTTTACTTTTTCAAAAGGATCGTGGAGTCCGTTTTGGAAGACTCCAGCAATATTTACCTTCATCCCTTTTGGGTGCAGAAGGCGTAGGGAAGTAAGATCCAACCAAACTAAGCAACAGAATCCAATGGTGAAGGTGATGCTGATTTCAGGATTCCCCCAACAGAGTGGGGAGGCTGAATGAAACAAAAATGAAAAAAAAACTGTTTTTGATGCTTCAAGATCATACATCTCAAAGTCCATTATTTGAATCATTTTTGTCGTAATGTAAAAGCAGAGCGTTAAGAAATCTCAAAATATGCTGACTGACATGAAAATAAAAATCAAATTGGATCCAAAGCAGCTGCATGCCTCTTCTAAAGCTACACACAGAACACAAAGAGGTGCGTGTTACATCTCTGCACTCACACTGTTCTGCTGCTGATTCATATCTTTCTGACTTCAGACATCATTTTGGAGACCAATCTCACCAACTCACTTCCACTTTCTATTTCAGAGGTTTTCGTCTTCATCACTCGGGTTATACTGCAGACTTTCCAAACCTGAATATACAGCCAAATAGCTTAAAAAAGCACACTGAACAATGTAGAAAAGTAATACATATTGAAGCGAGTTTCCTCCCAAATGTCTAGAGTAAATATTTGCCAGTCCCTAAGAAGAGATTTTAGGATAAGAGATAAACCAGGGAGAAGCTCAAAGGAGAAATGGGCACCGTCCCCTAGATTTATGAACTTCTAACCCTCACATGAGTCCTAGAAATAAAGATATTTTAGAAATCTGGCATCTTTACTTTGAGATTTCCAATAATGCTTTCAAAACAGATTCCCATTCTTCTCCCATAGCACACAATGTCAAGTGTTCCTGGCTTTTTAATTTCCACTAATGAAAACTTCAAATCTGCTCACTGCTCTTCCATCTAGACCTGTTAACACGGGGGTGGGGAAATATATTCTGTTTTAAAACGGAGAATCATTGCATTTATCTGGACAAACGTGAACTTTGCTGAGTGCTACAGAAAAGCTATTTGAGTTCTCCATATGCTCAGCAGGGCTGGCTAAGCCTGGGAGCACCCACATCACACATGTTCTACCCAACTCCTCTTCCCCACCCTGCCTTCAGCAGATGCCAGGAACACTGAGGCATCTGCTGCTGCCTCACAAGTTGGTTTTCTGTGCACTGGGATTTGAAGGACGCTTGCTGTAAAATAAACCTGTCACAGCAGCTGGAGAGCACACAGTGGATGAAGGTGACAATGTGAGTCTCAGAAGGAAAGGGAAATTGTTACTTCCTGGTTTCCCTATGAGTTTTAAAAGCCTAAATCTGAACTCCATTCTAATCTTAGACACGAGTGATTAGTCTGAGCCAAAATTAGGCACAAAATCCAGTCCAAGCTCCAGAGCTGAGCCACTGGATTTACTCTTTCCTTCAGAAGAGTCCATCACAGTGGGGATCCTCACCTCTACATGAATGTCACAAACAAATGATGTGAAAAACTCCTTTCTGTTGCTGTTCATTAAAACTGGCTACTGATTTTGTGTTGGACGCAGATGTTGGCTTTGTCCATGGTCTGTTGGACGTATTCTCCTTCCCTGGCCCCAAGGACTACATGCCCTGTTACTCCAGGGATGCAAGCTAACAGCACATTACTAAACAAAGATCTCACCATATTTCTTAAGGTTTTTTCAAACTCACTGACCTTTAGGAAAAGGAATTCAACACATAAACGTTATTAATGCTTTCATTTATGTACTGATATGCTTTAAAACCTCTGGCTCCCCAGCTCCATCTGTTCTACCTACAAATCATAAATTCCTAAGCTTAACCTATGTATTTGGATCCTAATCCAACCTCTATTAAACTCAGCAAGAAAATCTGCTGGTTTCAGTGGCTAGTGGGTCAGATTCTTGATATGAAGGTTAATTTTCAATGATGCTTTTAATAAATACTATAAAGAGCTGTTGCAGAATCACTTCTACTGATTCCATAACTCCAGTCATTTTCAAAAGCCTTCAAATAAAATTCCTCCTGCTTGTTCATTGGCAACTTCCACCCCTAAAGGCTACAAAGAACATTTGGAGAAAGTCTGCAAGAAATGAAAAACTGTCCCAATAGAGCTGCTTGCTCACAGCCAGAAACAAATCTTCTTGTCAAAACTAGAAACAAACCGGATGGGAACGTGCCCATAACCAGATGGTGCCCTGTACACCAGATACCCAAATCCTGATTGCACCTCTCCCTCAGCACTAGGCTGTACAGTCCAGCAAGTGTTTAAAGAGACCCACACAGCACTGATGTCACTCACCAGCCAGCAGAGAAAGCAGCAAATCATTGAGCCTCGCTTCCCTCTTCTGGCTCCACCAAACTGTCAAGATACAACATCAACAGGCAGCAAATACACTCCAGCTGACACTATAATCAACTTGCAGCTCACTAGCTTGAAAGTGTAGCACTGCTCTCACTGTGTGGCACTGGATTAAAGTCAGATTTTAAGAATTCAGTCTTAAGCTCTGTTCAATGAGCAGGGGCATCTCGTCACCTCCCAGATCAGATCCTGAGCATCTGATGTTCAGCACAGAGTAGCGATGTGAGTCAGAAGGCAGCACAGGGATGGCCAGGGACTTCAACACCTTTGCAGTGTGCTGAAACAGAACAGTCACCAGTTAGCCAAGGGATCTGCGCAATGGTAAAGCAGTAGTAACAATTTAAGCATATTTTGGGTGCCCCTATCATTCCACACAATTTTCTCAGAGCAATCGGGAACTAGATGATCTTTAGAGCTCCTTCCAACACAAGCTGTTCTATTACTCTATAATTAGAGATGGGACACAACTAAAGGGTCTAGATGGGACTGCTCTAGTGCTCTGGCAAGGCACATCGTCCCAGAAAGAGCTGCATTAGAAAAGCTGCCTTAAGTGGCTGTTTTTCCTAGCCTGTCCATGACAGGACTATTGTTACTATTGCCCTTCTGAGATTTTTCCAGTCCAATTGCAAATGCAGTTGCTCCCTAGCACAGTGGAGCATGCCAAAACAAATAACTAGACTCCTCGAAAACAAATTGTCTTACTGCTTAAAATACTTGAGGTAACCTAATACATCAACTAGAGAAAACAGCATGTATGATTACCGACTGGAACAACTATTTTTCCTACCAAGGGCATGACTTTGGAGTGAGCTCAGATATCATCTTTCCCCTACCTGTATCCACACACAAGAAGGCTCCAAATAAAGCAACATTTTCTCCCTAGGATAGTCAGTCATCCTTGGAGAGATGCTAAAATGCAAAACAAAGCTGTCACTTAAACTGATTGTCTGCTTTTCCAGCAGTGAGGATGTCAGGTCAGCTCTTTGGGGTACTGAATGTCTTCCCTATGGGCTGGCTGGGAAAAAAAACCAACAGCTGCATTTCCTGAACCAAGTCATGGATTGGAACTTGTTTTCCTCTGCAGTGCTATGAAAATAAGACCTTATGAAAGGTCTATTAGAAAACACAAACAATAAACCAACTCAGAGAAAGCCACCTCTCAGTGGTCAGAGAGAAGCCATGTGAAATGATGGGAGATTTGAGTTCAAGTTCTCCTCTACCCGATGGGAAGCAGGAGCATGGAGCTGAATCACTCCTACCCAACAGAATGTTCCTTTCCTAAAGCTGCAGGATCCGCCTTTGTATGTCAACTACATGCAATACAGGATGAGATTAAACAGAAGAACTCAGTGTCTAACTTGACAGTTCAACGCATAGAATGCTTCTTTGGGATATGGGAAATCAGCAGAGCAGAACGGGGTACCCAGCTCTTCTGCAGCCCTGGGAATCCCCTAACTGCAGTGCTCTGTTTGCCAGTCTCCCACACAGGGTTGTAAATTCCACCTAGAGTAAAGTTTCCAAGCCATAAACAATATGCTTCCCCAAAAAGCTGTGTGTTCGAAAGACAAACATGCTGCAACCAGCAGCTTTTCCTAAGGAAACGACTCCCTGGGGTGTCACTGTGTGAGATGTGCAGCCTACATGTGCACAGAAGACAGAGAAATACCCCTCTCCAAACCCAGGAAAAGAAGCAGAGAAGAGCACAAGGAATCCCAGGCATCACACCTCCAGGTCCCAGCAAATATACCACAAGTGAGAACACAGTACAGTCTGAAACTGCTTTGCAGGGTGGTAATTTATAGCCCGGCTGAGGCCTCGGCTCCACATTAGCACCCAGTTTAGCACACTCACTCCACCTGAGGAACACTGTCTACCAAGTGACACCCACACAGAGCAGCAGCTCTGCTGCAATTCCTGGCTTTCAGCCTCTTGTGTAACCCAGACGTGCCCTAACTGAGGCTCACTGCATTTGATTGGAGTCTGGTGAACTTTCTGCGACACGCTGAAGGCAGTTGAGGATGCTCCTACCCAAAGTTCCAGGATATTTTCAAAGCAGCACTGAGAAGATCTATGTGCAAGCAGACGCCCACATGGGTGCAGAGGTATCCAAGTTAATCTGATTAGGCCCACTCTCTGTTTGCCATCAGTTCTGCAGTCCTACAGCATCTCCTCCCTGCACCCACACACATCTGGTCCTGCTCATTTTCTTTCCTAAATAAACTTCAGAGAGGAAAGCAAAGTTTCCAGGGATTAGGCTTATTTATTTATTTTCCCCTCCTCTCTGAACTTCAGCTGCCTGGATCCCATGAAGTGTGGCTGTGCCACATCTGGAAATGCCCTCTCAGGTATAGCGAATGCTACAGAAGAGATAAGCAGCATTCAGTCCCTCTGTTTTGCACTCAAGGATACACACAACAAGCCTAAGGCAGTAAATGTCAGCTCGAATGAGAATCACTTTCTGACTGCAGTGGCAGCTCTCATGCTTGCAGCCTCTGTAGGATCAGAGCTCTCCCTGCACAAAGGATCCATCAGTCCGGTTTTCCCCTTGGTCCCATCATTCACATCTCACTTTGACACCAGAGCCTCCCTGCCTTGGGGATTTACCCCAGTGAAAGCCATAGCAGTCCAGAAGTGCAAAACACCGATTTCAGAGATAAAACTCAGCTCGGCTTCCAGCAGGAAGAAGGCAGCGATGCAAACAGCAGCGCATGGTTCACTCAGTCACCACCAGCTGGAAGCATCCCTACAGCCAGCATCAGCACCTCCTGCCCAAGCAGAGACAGGCAATCGTGCACCCAAGGCTGCTCCAGATTGCCCAGTGGAATGCTTTAATTGACAGCCTTAAACAAGCCTACTCATTATGTGGTTGGAAAACAATCCTGCAGCATGCTTTACCCCCTGCAGACACAGCACAGGTCCCTGCTGACTCAATTAACCCCACAGTGGTATCCCAGCTGGGTGAGGCTTTGCTGGGTGCACAACAAGCTGGAGTGCCTGGGCAGGGAGGCAGGAGATGCTCGAAATCAGATCGACTTCTGGGGAGAATGTATATGAATTAAACCATGGCAGAGGCATACAATATAAGACTCCTTATATCTGCAGGAGAAAGCAGGCTGGGGAAGAAGCCAAAGGACTTTGGCAAATCCCTCTGCTACTCAGATGGGCAAGGGGGGAGAGAATAAGTTGTGCAGGGCAACACAAAATGTGCTGCACCGACAGCCTGGACATGCTGAGCAGCTTTGTGTCCACACCACCGATTCCTAAAGACAAGCTGAGCGCCTGCCCTGTGCTATCCTTCTGCCCTGCACCACCTGTTCTCATGAATTTGTAGGATTTTAGTACCTTTCAGGATTCTTGTGCTATCTCAATCTGGTCACCGGGTTCAGAAGCGCTCCAGTTCCACACGTTGTGTGTCTTGTTTCCTTAAGAAAGCAAAAGACTTATTTTATTTTATTTTTAATGCTCCCTCTCAGTGCGTGGCTTGAGGCAACCCATTCTCCTTCTGTTTATCCATCTGTGAATGTGAGAGAGCAGCTACCCTCCCCACAGTGACAGATGCTTCATTAATTCCAAGGGTGAAACTCATCCCCCTGCAGACAGCCAGCACGGGACCCAGAAAGCACCTGCACTCCACTTCAAGGGTTGCAGTGAAACTCAAGCAGTGTGCATACAGATGGTTGTGAAGGTGAAATTCAAGTCTTCTCAAGTCAGCTGAAGCAGATGCATCTGGTCCCACGCTGCTACAGGAGCATTCCCATCACTCAGGGACAAAGGCTGAGGTCCCACTACTATTCCTTATGTTTAACAGAGCTGCTGTCATGTTTCCATGGGGTATCCATTTGTGTTCCACCTGCTGCCATGTGACACCCCTAGAGCCAAGGCCTTCCAAATGACTGACTGCATCCTGAGTAAGTTTTCAGCTGGCACCACGCTGGCACCACGCTGGGGGGAAGTGTTGATCTGCCTGAAGGTAGGAAGGCCCTACAGAAGGATCTGGTTAGGATGACTGATGGATGAGGCTAATTGTATGAGGTTTTTGCAAGTGCTGTGTCCTGCACTTTGGTCACAACAACCCCATGCATTGCCACAGGCTTGGGAAAGAGTGGCTGGAAGGCTGTGTGGAGGAAAAGGATCTGGGGGTGTTGGTCAATGGTTGGCTGAACACGAGCCAGCAATGTGCCCAGGTGGCCAAGAGGGCCAACAGTAGCCTAGCTTGTATCAGCAACAGTGCAGTCAGCAGGAGCAGAAAGTGATCATCCCTCAGTACCGACACTGGTGATGCCACACCTCTAGTGCTGTTGAGTGTTGGGCCCCTCACTACAAGAAAGACACTGAGAACGCAGAGTGTGTCCAGAGAAGGGCAGAGGAGCTGTGAAGGGTCTGGAGCACAAGTCTTATGGGGAGCACCTGAGGGAACTGGGATGGTTTATCAGGAGATGAGGAGGCTCAGGGGAGGCCTCGTATCTCTCTACAACTGTCTGAAAGGAAGTTGCAGCAAGGAGTGGGTTGGCCTCTGCTCCCAGGCAAAAGCAATAGGATGACAGGGGGTGACCTTAAGTTGCACCAAGGGAAGTTTAGGTTGGGTATTAGGGACAATTTCTTCTCTAAACTAGTGGTAATACATTGGTACAAGCTGCCAGGGACGTGGTGGGGTCACTGTCCCTGGACATGTTCAAGAACCGTGGAGATGTGGCACTGAGGGACGTGGTCAGTGGACATGGTGAGATGGGTTGGGGTTGATCTTTTCCAATCTTAATGATTCTGTGATTCCAGGTTTGCACAGCACCAAACACAGTGCATCCAATATCAGCACCTTGGGCTCTGCTACACTCTAGCACTGACACCAAAAGCACAACTCAAGCTCTGGTTGAACTCAGGTGCTTTGCAGATACTGATCCAAAGTTGTTCTACAAGAACACGACATCCACAGGCAAATGCTTCTCTCCATATCGACCACTATTTGCTGTACTCTGTAGGACTACTCAAACATTTTACTCTGGAGAACAGATGCCATATGGGTATGTAGGCTCAATTAGCACATACTGACAGATAGCAAGACACTTTAAAAAATAAAATAAAATTCAAAGTCTTGGCAAGCTTGAAAATTTACTGTATCGATTATGTCATATCACATCTTCTGGTGCTTTAACTTTTGATGTTTCTGTGCAAAATGTAATCAGAAGAGCAACAAAGAAAGTATTAAATGGAAAAGGCTCTGGAAGACACTGGTTGGGATCAGCAAGCAGCATGGCAGAGCCCACCCTGCCAGCTCCCCTTGCCAAGGATGGGCAAAGGCCCTTCATAGAGCAGACGTGTTATTACTCACACATCTCTGACTGCCCAAACTGATCTTAAAGCACTTTGGCAGGTCCCAAGGGTCATTAGAGATGACTTCCTCTCTGCATTAATAATGAAACGGCTCTTAACCAAAATTAAACTGGAGCAGCTTAATAGCATTTTAAAATTGACAAATCTTGGATAGTTCATTTCTTATTCCCCTCTCGCCCATACAATTAACAGTGGGAGAAAACTTCAAGGTTTTCCCTCTTAAGAAGTGGTGAAGAATCCTCAAAACTTCTACTGGAGGGAGAAACGCCAGCCGCCCCTTCGATTAAAGGATCTGTCGCCTCCTTCAGTGCCACGCAGACAAAATGTGCTTCAGCAAAACCAGAAACCATGCCTGGCTCTCCCAATGGGAATAGTGATGAGATTCTGAGATACGAGTTCATCCTCTGCTGTTATTACTGAATTCTTTCCATACGTATGCATAGATACAGATTTATGTTGTGTACCTGCTACTCCATCACACAAATTCAGCGCACATCTTGCAGAGAGCACCAGCTGGACACAGCACATGACCCTTTGCCTCCTGGTAAATGACCATCTGTACCTGCAGACATTGGTATAGACCCTCATGAAAAAAAGCAGAACTCTTTCCAAGCCCACCTATGTATCTTAGAAGCCACTCTAGATTTCCAAAATACAGCAGAAATTTAAGTATCAGGAGCTTCACCTAAGAGCTAGGGATTTCTGCAAAGATTTCTGAGATAAGATTTGTAATTTTCAGTCAGTTGGGATAATACTGGCACAATAATCTTGTTGAGTTTTCTGTCTTTGCTCCAAAGCAATGTGGTGGTTTTAATTGATCCTGGATGTAAATCTCAGCAGTGATACTGACAGCGTGAACATGCTCTCCCAAGGTCTCAGCAGAGGCTGCTTTGAAGGACGTTGGACCATTTTCAGTTTTATTTCATGACTGGACACGGAGCTGGCTATGGGTTTGCAGAGAGGCATTTCAAAGCTCCAAGTAAGCTCAGTGTCCGTGGGCAGAAGGTGTTCAAGCTACAAAGACTCAACCACTTGTTGCCCCAGTGCTATGGAGAAATAGATGGAGACTTGCTGATCAAACAGCAACAGGGAGCAACCCGCTGCTCTGTTCCGAATACTGTGCTGAGAATCTCTTGTACAACTTTATATGCAGCAACTGGAGGGGAAGAATTTGAAGATCAAGGAACGGTTGCACGTCTGAAGATGAGGACAAACGACCTCTTCTAGCTTTGATGAAATAGCAAAAAGGGAAACATCTTTGGCTGTTTTGAAAGGGGAAAAAATACGGCTCACAAAAAGAGAGTGTTTTCTTGGATGAGACAAGCAGAAAAGCATGTGGCAGGGCAGATTTCCAGGGTGCTTTCAGAAAACTGCTGCAAAGACTGTGGCAAGAGCTTCAGCCTTCGATGCCGTGCCGGCTGGCAGCCTGCAAGCCATCTCCTGCCACTGTCCTGTTGCTCTCAGATCCATTTCCTTCACCAGCGACCCCAGCACCTGCTGCTCAGCTCCCTGCATCTCCTCTGTACCACTGCTCTGCTCACTTATACTAAGCAATGACTATAAAGGGAGCACAAAAAGGAACAGCTGCTTATTCCCGTGGTGCCAGCTCCTTTCCCCTTTCCCACCTCGCTGTGCTTCACAGATGTTGCACTGATATCTGTCTACAAATGCCTTCCTGCAGCAGCTGGTCCTGAGATGGGCTGCCATCCCCCAGCTCTCCTTTCTTTAAAGGCAGGATGTCTCAGTGCTCTCCTGTCTTGCTGTTCAAAAGCAGCTCTCTTGTTAACCAGAAAACCTCAAGAAGAAGCTTCTTTCCACCATTCTCTGGCTTTATTCTCCTATTTGCCCAAGAATCTCACTAGGAGCTCCATGATAAACTCTATGGTTGAAGTCTACCCACCCAGTACTGAGGATCACAGAATCACAGAATGGACCTCGAGGATCATGAACCTCCAAGCCCCCTGCCACATGCAGGGCCACCAACCTCCCCATTTAATACTAGACCAGGCTTCCAGGGCCCCATCCAACCTGGCCTTGAACACTTTCTGGGATGGGTCATCCACAACCTCTCTGGGCAGCCTGTTCCAGCACATTACTGAGGAGAACCCTTCCATCAGATTCTGATGCTTTCACATTGCAATTGAAGGAATGTCGGGAACTTGGCAAGGAATAAGAGAAAAAGCAGCATGGCAGTGTCTGCATTGTACAGAAAAACATGAGATAATTTGTATAGAATCCCAGACTCTTATCAGTTGGAAAGGACCTCTAGGATCCCCAAGTCCAACCCCAACCCATCCCATCATGCCCACTATGTCCCTCAGTGCCACATCTCCATGGTTCTTGAACTCCTCCAGGGATGGTGACTCCACCACCTCTCTGGGCAGCCTTTGCAATGCATTACCACTTGTTAAGAATTTTTTTCTAACGCATCTCCATATTGTGGTCGACCTTCAAACCACAGCACCCAAGCAATAACTTTTGATTTTGATGGAAGTAATGCTTTCACTTCCCCAAGAGAAGTTCAACTAAGACACAGAGAGGGAATGTTGATTTAAGCAGCTATGCAAAAAGCCCTTCTGTTCTTCTGGATAAACTCAACTTCTCTGCTAGGTTAAGTTAAATTTAAGCCATTTTCCCCAAATGCAAACTTTCTACAATTTCATTAAAATTGCAAAGTAGTCTATCAAAAGTGTACTTTCATGACATACAGTTCTCGGGCACCATATTTCATATGGATGTAATTATTCTAGCTATTCATCACAGAACCACAGATCCAACCTTCAAATGGCATCGTAATACAAGATTCACTGAATCCAGCTGATATTAAATATCAACAGGGCTCCATTATCAGTTTTTGTATCTGAACACTGTAATATCAGCTATTACTCTTTTATATTAAAGTTGTATCTTTGGAGGAGAAATACTTCCCTTGGCAACAATGGTAAATGTTAACTACCTTGAATATTTCAGTTATATATACATTATGCATAAGATTGTGATCTGTTAAACAATAACAAAGAAAAGCAGAAAGCAACAAAAAGATTTGCTTTGTGAAAGATTTCTTTCTGTTCTCCGAGAAAAAGCACATGGTATATAATGGAAAAATATTTGGAATAACGTGTCAAGTCTTTTTCCACTGGGATGCAGAAATCTGATAGAGTATTTCTGAAAGAACAGAGTTCTGCATAGCAAAACAAAGCATTAAAATAAAGTGGTTAATGTTATTTCTATGACAGTAATGCCTAAAGACTCCAAGCAATACTGCTGTGAATTATGTAAGGCACTATGCATGCAAACCAGAAGAGCTCCTTGTCTTTCCCATGTATTGAATTGTAAACCGTTCCCAGCACGGATCAAGTACAAACAGTTGGCATACAGAGATCAAAGCAGAGCAGGAAGAGAACCCAGGCTTTCCCAGATTTAATGTAAAGCACAACCTACTCCAGCCCCTCAATCCAGCTGCTTCCAAGCAACACAGTGATGTGTTATGCCCACATCCAGGATCCCACCAGTCTGCAGGGTTGACCTTAAGCCTTGACCTCTGACACCTGCGAGCAGACTTTATCCTAAAGAAGCATGCATGCAAATCATCAATCTTACCACTTCCCAGAACGTAAAGCTACATAAACCAGCATTGGGATCAGGTTTAAATTACTGTTTACATTGATAAGTAAATTGAAAATTACATTGCTTGCATGCATTACACAAGCTAATTCCACACGCCGATTTGCAAATATTTACCAAGCTCTAACTCAGTCATTAAACTCGATACTTACAAATCATTTGGAAACCAGTTTATGTCAACTTCATTTTTCATGGAGTGAAATGAGGCATTAATGGGTAGCGAGGCAGCTGAACCTCCCCATCCTGGTTCGTTCACATTCACAAGGCAGGAGGGAGGTTATCAATATCAAGGTTCAACAGCCTCACCTGTGGTGCCTGCTGCAGCAAGTTACCCTATTTGATGCTCTCCTTCAACAAGTCAGAGATCCTTCCCATTGCCAACCACTTCCACCACCACTTAACACAGAATTAGAGAATCATTAAGGTTAGAAAAGACCTCTAGGATCCCTAAGTCCAAATCCAACCCATTCCCACTGTGCCCTCAGTGCCACATCTCCACGGTTCTTGAACATCTCCATGAACAGTGACCCCCACCACCTCCCTGGGCAGCCTTTGCAATGCATTACCATTCTTTCCCAGTTGTTCCTCATATCCAACCTGAACCTTCACTGCTGTAACTTGAAGCAATGACTTGATCCATTTGTGGCCATATTCACCACTTGGCCACGCAAGCAGGTACTTAAGGCAGCAAAACAAGAAAAAAGGGGAATGTTAAAATGATTGCTACCACTAAATTGTCCTGCTATGCCCAAATAAGAGACCTGTCCTGTCGGTATTTACCTGTATACTTTAACTAATTCAAGCAAGACTCATGAATTCAAGGCTGTCTAGGGAGGTGATGGAGTCAGCATCCCTGGAGGTGTTCAAGAACCATGTGGCACTGAGGGACACGGTTAGTGGGCAATATTGGTGGTAGGTGGATGATTGAACTAGACAATCTTATTGGTCATAATCATCTTAATGATTTTATGATTTTATTGAAATTAATTGAAATTGAGAGGTCTGTCTTAATCATCCCGATGCCAGAAGGAAGCAACTCCAAGTATCAGCAGTGCTGCAAAGATGTTTCTTTTAGGAATGCCGTAACTATTCCCTTCTGGATCAGGATTAGGATGCCCTTGCTCACTGTAAGTAGTGCTTGACTTTTTACATACTCCAACTAATTTCACCAAGAGCACTCAAACTACTTAGCACCAGGATGTGCACTGCAATCTAGCATTTGATATCTTCCACATAAAACTTTCAAGCCTATAGATATACTACTACATAGATTATAAATAGTAACCAGATATATATAGTAAATAGATATTAACACTTGTAAACCTATAAACTGATTTTATAAAAGTAAAATGCATCTATTACAGATCAATGAGATGTCACAGGTGCTTTTAAAACTTAAGTCAGAAGATCTTTAACAGCATTATAGAATCAAACTGATTTTCGAATAATATAAATACTACTAGCCATTTTTTTCTGATGTCATTGCAATTTGGTGCAAAAAATAAACTTTACTCATGGTTGGGCTTGTGGTTGGACTCAGTGATCCTAGTGGTCTTTTCCAACAATGATGCTGTGATTTATGTCAACAAAGGCTGCACCACTCTGCAGCCTAAAATCATATCAGTTGTCTTTAACTGAATTGTGGTAGGCTTTTACAATAAGATTTTAACCCCATTTAAACATGTGCCTTAAATTTTGGTGACCTTCTGATAACATGTCAAGCTACACACATTACCCGCTTGCCTACATATACCAGGTATTCCCATGGTAAGTGTCTAGGTGAACTCTGTGTTTCTACTTGTAATCCATTTTAGAAGTCAAATAAGAAATGCACACTTTTGTCCTGCAACAAAAAGAAGCCAGGAAGGAGACAGACTGCATTAGGACACTCAAGCATATGGTGAGGGGACTACATGCAGCTGGCCCTTGACACACACATTTGTAGGAAACCATCATCCCTAGTTCAAGTAAGGACAACACGGTTAACAGTTGAGATTTTTGATGCATATAGAGGGCATTACATTTCATTACCCAGCACTTCATTGCCATTTTCCCCAGAAGTGTTTAAAGGTCTCTGTAAACTCACTGCTGAGGATAAAATAAATGAATGTGTGCTCCTCCAAGAACATTCAGCATAAAGCTTACCACAATGTAAAAGCTGATATCGAAGAATCATTTCAAAAGAGAGTCCAAACCATTTGATGGGCACAAAAGAAATAGCACAGAAAAGAATTGTTGACATTTCCTTCATATTCATACAGGGCTAAACTTGCGATAGCTATCGATTTTTTGTTTTCTTCACAAGTACATATACATTATTTAATACAACTGAACAGTTTGTAAACCAACTTTCTTGTGCTTCTGAAATATTGATGCCTTTTAGAAGGTTGAAGCCTCTACAGTAAATCTGTGTCTGAAATAGTGCACCTTAATCTAAACAAAAGCAAAACCTAAGTATTTTTTCCTAATTCTATGGGTGTTCTTTATGGTTTCTAAAAGCTGATCTTGAACTGTATTCTATGACTCCCTAAAAACAAATTTCAGTTTCTTTTCCTTGTTCAAAAAGGGCTTATTCTCTTTTCCAAAGCTTCCTTTCTAGCAAGTTCAGAGATGTTCACAGTAGACCAGAAACATTTTTAATGTAGCAACATCCCTCCTACCTGGCCCAAAAAAAATCAACTGCTTCACAGAACAGACCAAGAGAATTCCATGTAAACAGTGATCAAAAATCTCCATAGATTAGCCATTGTCAACAGTTTAGGGGCTGATCTGGCCTGGTTCCATGGTTAGTGGAGCCATAACAGCCATCAGCTTCCCCTCAGGTCCAAGATGACAAATGGGACATCTTGCTCAGCTTCTGCCAAAGTCACCAGCCCCTTTCCTCTATGCAACACCCACTTCTGCTCTTTAAGCACTCTGTCAACCCAAGAACATAGAAGTGGGCAGCACAGAATTTATATCAGTTGGGGACTGAATCTTGTGATACCTATAGAAATGAGAGGGCTGGGCTCAACGTTTTTGGTCCTAAAGTATGGCTCAACGTTTTTGGTCCTACTGCTTCCACATCCTTCAGAAAACTCAGTGCTGAAAGCATACCAAAACTCTGTGTGCTCTGCTAATACAAGCATGAGAAAAAAGCTTGTGATGTTTTTCAGGTGTGCTTTCCACAGGGATTTGACTCAGGCAGGTGGCTGCCTGTGGGCACACAGAGGGAGATCCAGAGGCAGAAAGCAGAGAGGAAGCAGTTACATTCAGTGATCTTGCAAATCTGACAGATTCAGTCTTCAGCAGAAGAAAAACAGGGAATTAGAGAGGCATGTCAAGAAACTATTAGATGTTGTGTTGAGGGACATGGTTGAGAGAGAACTATTGGTGATAGGTGGACAGTTGGACTGGATGATCTTGTAGGTCTTTTCCAACATCGGTGACCCTACGATTCTATGATTCCATGTCCAACTTGTGGCCCAGCTCACATCATGGTGGTGGCTCTTCCCCTGTCCGTCATTCCTAACAACCCCCAGTGCCCTGTTAACGCTGTCTGGGCAGAAAGCAGTGCACAGAGCAGTGTGACTCTAGTGCTGGCAAATAAGCTTATGGATTTTGCCCACAACATGGTCCTGCGAAGGGCAAAAAATACGCAGCCATGCCTACTGTTATGATAAAGGAATTTGAGAACTGACTTCAAGACTGCCCAAAAAATCATCAATTTTTTGTTTTTTTTTGTGACTCCATTTTCAGTCGATGTAACAACACTGTGAATTTTCAAATGGAATGAAGAGTTGTAATCAAAAATTTGATCACATCTTTTTATAGGCTCTCTCTTACCAGAGAGAAATACCCCTCTCCTTACACTCGGCCTTATTCATGTCATCACTTTTTGTCAGAATGTTCATCTGTGAACAATTATTTTCAAGGACTAAGCACAGGAGGGGTAACATTTCATCAAAAATCTCTACTGACCTTCAGAACTCACTAAGAATTGCCACCACTGCCATCAAACCAGCCTGATGCATTGGTTTCACAAAAGCAAGGTCACATACCCACTGTTTTTACCATTTAGTTCTTCTCTGTTTAATGTTCTAATAAAAACCTTTAAAAAGTAAAATATATACTATATACTTTATGAGGGCTACTCTGAAAGTAATGCCTTCTATTTTGTTCTGTTGGAGTATGATGCTAAAAATGGATGGTGGAGGTATGGCAGTAGAGGCTGAACCTTCCCACCAATATCCCATTATATTTTGTTGCCATGCAGTAAATATCAGCAGAGGGACAGTCTGACAGAAAGGGATCTGAAAAGGAAATGCATAGGAAGCAAAGGTGTGGAACTGAATTCATTCATGCAGAAAAAATGGTACCCAGTGACACTCATTGACACTTGCTGACATTTATGGAGATCAAACCGTGGATGTGATCCCAATGAGGCAATGGATGGTGTGTCTCAGCAATGGTGACAGTGACAGTGGGCAGTTTGCTACAAGCCCAGCATACAGGCTCTTGGTCATTTATGGTAAAAATACATAGCTAACAGTGGAGACAGTGTTGAAAAATAGTGATCTGTAGCAGAGCACTTGCTATATTAAATAGTGTTATTTTGCTCTTTGTATCGGTTGTGGTTTTCATAGAAATAAATAGGAAGCATTACTTTTAGATCAACCTTCATAGATGCAGCCCAAGACAATTCCTCTTCGCTCAATGCGGCCCAGGCAAGCCAAAAGGTTAGAAAACCTGGAATAAGATGAACCACTGTAACAAGTGACACCAATCTTTGTTCTAACTTCTCACACTACTTAATCCAGCATGGATACCAGCAGGAAAGAATTGGACCTAGGGGTAAAGACAGGAATAAGTCTCAAGGCCCCACTGCCCTCTTCCCTGTGGAAGAGGAACCAGGAGTCTGGTTCATGCTAATGTGGAATTCCCACAGTTCTATAGATGGACTTTACTCCTACAACACACACAACAGCTGCTGAGAATGTAGACATCGACTGTAACCCCCCCTGGGGTCCTGTTCATACAGAGTGAATGCACAAAGGAAGGTGAAATAGCACATTGGGTACTGGCTGGATGCTGGGCAAGGGGAATCTCACACCTCTCCTCTGACTTCACTTTAACATAAGGAAAGGTCCTCTAGGGACGGAGCTGATGTGACACCACGCAGCACTCCACCACTTAGAGAAAGAGGAAATAAAACAAACAAACCAGCACTGACAACATTCCTACTATGAAGAAATATTTGCTGCTAAGAGGCCTGGAATGGAAACAAAAATGTTTCATCTTGCTTCCCATTATTACTTGGATACAAACCAGGTTCAGAGCCCAGATAACGCTGCCTATGATTTAAGCCAAAGGAAATAGATGTGTTTGATCTTGTTTATGTCTCCAGCAACCACAAGGCTCCTCTGTTCTTGACAGTGTCAAAAGAGGCAAATGTGCAGAGCAAGGCATGTCTGAAGTCCAGCTAGTACTCCTGGAAGAACAGGATGCAGAGGGACTAAGAAGGTTAAAAAATAACCCATGAGAGCACTAAAAGCTAAAGAGGTCTTAGTAAGATGAGGTCAACAATTAGTATTTACAGAGGTCTTAATAAGATGCAGTCAACAATTAGTATTTACTGCTGTAAATGGGAGATAAGTGAAATGTTTTGATTTTATATAATTTTTTCTTTGCAAATCTCTGTTCTTTTTCCATTGAATTGTGGAGCTATTTCAGAAGGCTTTGATTAAGCCTGTCTCAATGCATTTTCTCTGTGTATATAAAATGACCCACAAGTAATTGTTTTAAATTTGCACTATCTTTGCACGTGGTCAAATTTTGAAGATGCATCATTGCGTTCAATAAAACTACAAGGTTGAACACGGTCAACTGAACGCAAATATTTGCTGAAGATAAATAACTTATGTAAGATAATGACTCATGAACTCGAAACTGAAAAAGTGTATCAATAACTTTTTAACATTATTGATGGCAAAAACAGATGGTAAACCAGCCAGGCCTTACCCAGGTGAATATAGTGCTCTAAAAGTCTACCCAAATCCTACTTGAAATTTCCAAAGAGAAAGCAATCAGGATGTCTCTGCTCAGAGCCACTTTGCTGTGCTGAGTGCCTCACCAAAAATTACTGAAAATGGACAAAACATAGAAATTAATTGCGGCCAAAAGCTATCAGAATACTAATACATGCAGCTACATACTTCAGTATTTTCCCATTGACAACAGTTGATCAATACATCTTATGTTATCTCTTCTATCTTCACTACTGCATTAACACTCATCTAAATGCTTCTCCCACCTCAAAGAGGTCATCTATCTGAAATTCTACACTTGTTTCATAAAGGCTTCTTGTACCTGAAGAAGGCTGGATGACCTATGCAGACAGGGATGGATGCTAATTTACACACAATCCATAACTTTATTATCTGCAGTTCCAAAACCAAACACATTTTGAGTTCAAGCAAAAAGATGGCTGCATGCTGATCTACCAGACCAGAATGTAATTCAAGTACTACTTCAAAGCACACTTGCACAAATAAACTGCTGTGCGTTTGCATTTCAACAGGTGTGATTTCAGTTCATAAATCCACCTTATTTTGGTGCATTTTCAGAGTTATGTACTCTATGTAATCATTTTTTTTGGGGGGGTGTGTACAGATGCAGGTTTGTTGCTGGGATCCGCTGTTAAAAAGCCCCAAAGAGAAACCCCAACAGAATGCAACAACCAAAGCTCCCAGCAGAGCCTGCAGCATGAAACTGCCTTCAGGTGAATGGATTCCAGCATTAACACCAACCTGTCCCTCTCCTCACCTGTGCTTCCTCTTCCAGCTGCTGCAGATGTGTTGTTAGTCATTGGGAACACTCTTTGCTGGGCAACGAGTAGCTGCAGTCTTGCCTTCTTTCCAGTGTATTAATAATTCACTGCTTTTTCAGAACTGTTCCAAGGCTTCACAGGTGCACTAGATAACATGGGAGTAGCTTAAATGCATCCCATTTCTTCAGATAGTTTAGCAGCTCTTTTATTGGAACCTCAGTGCTTTTGCTCTGAGTGTTTCCAGATCTTTGGAGTCCCTGAGTGCTTTATGGGGAGAGCAGAGGGAACAGATAAGTCATCATAGTGTTAGGACCATGTGGTAAAGTGGGGATCCCTCTTCCTACCACATTTCCCATTATTTCTTTTCTGGGTGGAGAAAAACAGAAAACTTCAACTTTTTAAGGTCTCAGTGACCAGCAAAAAAAATTGCCTCACTTAAGCGAAGTTCCTAAGGAGTGAATTTTTGTGGAACCTGAAACTTTTAACAAAAGAATGACAAAAAGAGGAAAACACCTCTGATGTGGAGAACGTGAAGGATTGCATCAGAAGTGGAGACAGGAACGGTCCCTGCTGTAAGCAGGCCACTAATCTGGAGCTAATTGCTGACAAAGGCACTCAGGCTATGCTGTTTCAGCGCCTCTAGCTACTTCCACTTGCTGTTGGTTCCCAAACCCTGCTGCAAAAGGTTTCTAACAACGATGCACAGAACGGGGACAGATTCATTCATTCTTCACTGAACTACATGTGAACAAGCAGCCCAACCTCCAAGCCCCTTGCTAGCAGGACTAGTGAGAAAGTAAACAGTACATCATTCCCAAAACACTTGCAGATAAACTGTATAGTAATTAATATCAGAATTATTGATGCACAGCAAACATTTTGCGAAGAATTTATCTGAAACTCTGTCACCACTTCACACTTTACAGCATTGATTTATAAATCATTGAACAAACAGTGGCATGTCCAATAAATACTTTATGAATGTTTGCCAACAATTTATCTTACATAATACGATATAAATACACTGCAAATACTGAGTATGCTATTTATAAATTACAAGCTGCATATCATCAGCTATGATTTCTCGCACATTCTTTTGCATAATGTGAGATATTTAAATCTGGCCCCACACTTGGGGTGTTGCAATATGAAACGCAAGTGTGGGCACTCTTCCTGCCATGCCTTTTTCAAGGCTTTGCAGGAGTTCCCCATCACCATCCATTGTCTATGAATTTCTCCTCCGCCTGAGGAGGAAAAAAGCCCCCTGGCATTGCTCAGTGCTTCTCTGTAACCCACTGCCAACTGCCAAACGTTCCTATTTCATAGAATCATAGAATCCTTGGAGTTGGAAAGGATCTTTAAAGGTCATCTAGTCCATCTCCCCATTTTGTTTTGTCCAGCTTCTGGGAAACCATGAGGAGTACACCAAAATGAGTTAAACCTCATTGCTGACATATGAACTGGATAAATACGATAAGATATGGGACAAAAATGTCCCATATACACTTACCTAGAGGAAATCACAGATACCAAGGCTCTAAAATCAGAAAGGGTTACTGTGCTCAACTTGTCTCCCTCCTGCAGGAGGCACGCCAGTGTTGCTCCCCCAGCAGGTTGCTGAAACCACAGGAAATTCTTCAGCAAGGTGCCAGGTAGCCGAAAAGGGAGGCTGGGTACTACCTGATTTAACCCTGCAGTCAGCCCTGCATTAGCAGTAGGCTGGCCTGGATGACCTCCAGCAGACCTTTCCAATTCATGTTTTCCTACTGTTCCATGATTTAACTTGCCTGGCCCTCTTGCTTTTAATCAACAAAACGTCCATATGCAGTTAAGTTCTCTTTCACCTGGAAAATCCAGCAGGAATAAACAAGCACAAGTCACAGGATGATGATATATTGTGTATATCAATGAAATACATATAATATATTCTGCTTCAGACTATATTTTTTATTCCCCAGCAGAACACGAGCTCTACTGTATAAGACAGCTGCCTCCTTTTCCAACCCCAACTCCCAGGATGACTTTGGAAGAAAACGCTTTCTTTCCCTGCTTCATCAGCTTATCAAGATCCTCTAATTCCTGCTGTTCTGAGAACACACTTTTAGCAAATAAGAGTGCTTCAGAGCACTGGGGAGTCCGAAGCGCTGATTGAAAGTCACGAGCTACCATAGTTTATTGCGTTATCAGAATGATTTTGCTTGCCTTTTAAATACACCAAATAACACTGGGGGGTGGCAGGGAAAGGGGTAAGACAGGGATTTTCAGACTTTTTCACTGACTTCCATTTCTGTTGCACCAGAAGTCACAGAGGACGTGACTGGGCTGGTGCAGAATGCTAGAGAGACATGAGACATGCTAGCAGCTAGGAAGAGAATAAAAGAGTAAATTGGTATTCCCAAGATCATATGGCAAAGTAATAGAGAGTGAGAAGCACAGCTGAGACAGCAGGACTGCCAGAGCTCTGCAGCCACTGATGCAATGAACTGTCTGAAAAGCCATTGCTTCCCCAAGGCCAGTTGTGTCCACAGCAAAGCAACAGGAATAAGATCTATTACCTGCATCATCTGCCTCTTGCCTCCGGGGGAGGCAGCAGCTCCTCAGTTACTCAAGGCTGCCTTGCAGATGTGCAATGTTTCAGCTACTACTGAGCTTGGAGTGACTTCTCTTCCTTTTCCGCCAACTTTGGTTGCCTCCTAGAGGGGGGAAAAAATACAAAAATTAGAAAAGCAAGAATGCATTTAATAGCTTTTTTTGTACCTACTTTGGAAAGCTTGTCTTACCTGTAACTCAATCGTGCAATACAAACATGAACGTTGCTTGCAGATTGCTGAAGACCTTAAAAGTGCTGAGTTAGCACTGGGAGCTGCTTGGCATCAACACTGTGTAAGAAGCTGGGATCTGCCTGCTTCACATGTAATTTTATTTTTGTATCACTGCAATACGACTTAGCACAGTAATGACAAAGGTGTAATGCATCCCCTGACTCCACTAATGACTGATATAACTCTCCTCCGTAGATGAATTTACTTTAACCTGCCCATATATTACTAAAATGCCAGTCACCAGAGCATCAAAGCAAATAATGGGCATTAAGTGCCAGTGAAATAACTGCTCTGAAAGAAAATGAGGGATTTTTTGCTTTTGCTACTCCACCGACGGCCCCAGACCTTGGCCCTGGAACTGCTGTGTTGATGGATTTCTTTATTTCACCTCCTGTTTTTTGTTTTTTTTTTTCTTTTTTCTTTTTTTCTGTTTAACTCTCCTCTGTGTATGGAGTTAGGTGGATTTTTAAATAAATGAATCAGAGAATCATTACTGTTGGAAAAGACCTCCTAAGATCATCGAGTCCAACCATCAACCCTTCACCACCATGCCCCTCAGTATCACGTTTAACCTATGGCTGCTTTATGGCTTGCTCTCGTTTTCCACTGTTGATTACACTTATAAGGATAAGTACCTCTTGTATTTCTGATGAGGAGCAGAATCCTATGGAAAGCAGGAGGAACATTTGCTGCTGGGGCAGCAGGGAACACAACACATGTTCTGGAAATCTCTATTTCTGGGAAGTGGGGAGATCAAAATCTCTCCTCTACCAAGTCCAAACTGTACAAGCTCTGTCAGATAACTCTTTATTGCTATTAATATGTGGGAGCCATTTAGAGGCTCGTGTGTGGGCAATTACATCAGACAGGTCATTTGTTTGTCTTTAAAGTGAGGTTGAGGCTTGATGGACCTGAAGCCTTATCAAACCCCTTTTTGTCTGGCTGGGTTTGAAAAAGTGACTACAGACATTTAAAGGAGCCCAATTGCTGGGACCTCCTAAAAATTAATTCCTTTCACTATAACATAATACAGAAGACAAATCACCGTGCTGCTTAAAGACATCTGTAAAAGCACAAGTTTTCCTATGTACAGTGTGGCAAATTCCTTCAGGGACTTTTCCCAGTGGGGAGCCACGACAAAATTGTGTTTATCAATCTTCAGAACGTTTCCAGTTCACTATGAGAAACAGTGAACTATTCCAAAAGGTTTCTAAATCTCAGGGCTAAACAATGCCAGCCTTAACAATAAATCTAAACAGAAACTTGCTTTTATGGGCTCACGTTCCTTGGGTGCAGCTCCTACCCATCACATTATCAGCGCAGCGTAATTTCAGTGCCCTGCTGACATTTGCAAGGCAATTATGAGCTGGAGTGCCAGCTAGCAGTCAGTTTCTCCCAACACCTCCCAGAAGCTGTTATTTAGTTGCATCAGGTTTTGTCTTTTGCGAAGCACAGAGTTCAACAACACTGGACTGAAGGTCAGGCTGATTTTCATCCAGCTTGCCTGGAGACTGCACAACCACGAGCAGCTGTCCTGGGGAGCTCTATGACATCAGTGCTCAGACCCAGCGGTGACCACAAAGATGCCAGCATTAGCAAACACTCAGTAATGAGTTCTCTCCAGTACGCCTGTTTGCCACTTGCTAGGGGAGGGATCTTTAGGGACACAGCACAAAGTATTGCTTGGGCCTTACCTGGCATCTGGGGAGATGCTCCATCCTCCCTCAAAACCATCTGAAGAGGAGGGTAAGACCTTCCCTATGAGGAACCCAGGCAGCTTTTAAGCTGAAGTTGTAATACAATCACAATTCCATGAGCCAACTCTTGAAAAACAAAAGACAAATATGAAACTCATAACAAAAGATTGGAGCTGGACATATTACACTTTGGGTTTTGTTGTTGTTGTGTTTGTTTTTTTTTCCCCAAAAAATGGGTTTTATCACATTTCTTTGGCTCTAATTGCAGCCATGGCAGTGTGAGATTTAATTTCTGCTACATCCAGAGTCCCAGAGAGGTTTGTATAGAGCCCTTTTGGTCTGATCGCTGCAACCAGCTAATTAACAGTGCTTCAGGTAGCTTGGTACATGCTGCAGTGACATCGAGATTTGATCTAAACCAATTCACCATGTGAATATTTATCTCTTCATGCAGGTAGGTAAGGCAAAATATGTCCTCAAAACATTAATGGAACGTTAGCTCCTTAATCATCAAGAACACTAAGGAAATGCTTCTTGCCCAGACTGGCACCAGGGTTCAAACAGCACAAAACCAGCAACATTTTCAGGCAGAAAGGTGTGGATTCATCCAGTTAGCCATGCACACAGTAGTGAACCCTATAATACAAACACTGCCATTACCACCTTTCAGGATCATGGTCATCACATGTGCACCACATTTTTGATGCCTACTGAAATGTATTCCGCTGCTTATCCAGAGCCCACAGGAATCAATGGGAGAAAGAGGAAGCTTCCATTTTTGGTGTAATGGGCTGCGGGTCAATGTCTTAAACTCAATTTGAAGCAGCCCAGAGTTTCAGGCAACCTTTTCCCTCTGTCTGTACGAATGCTAAATCTGACAGATATTGAGATGTCTAATAGAGCTGGCTGTAAACTCATCACCTCGTCTTCCACTCCATTTTCTTTTCATTTCCTGCCTAGCACCTAATTCTAAATACATTACCTCTGATGCATCCAGTTGACTCTGCAGGTCCATGTTTTCCTACAAGCTGCCTAGTGCACTGAATGCATACATCCACACACATTCTTCCTTTCCTTTCAGAGAAAAAATACATTTTTCGGGTGAGAAATGCAGTACACAGTATGAAGTTGTATACATGATACAAGAACGAGCACTTACAGAGACTCAAGCATTGAATCCTGACCTTGTGGCCAAGTGATACGTATTAATTAAGTAAACACCCACTGCTGTTATTCACCAGCCAATTAAAAACCATATACCTTACCTTCTAATCTGAACCCACCTAGCTTCATCACAGGGACAAAATACTTAGGAAAGCCAGAAGGTTTCTCCTTCTCCATTCTTCCCTCCCCCAGCATCACCCCTAAATCTACTCTTAGGGAGGAACAACTTTTCCAAACTTCACCCAATTCCTTTAGCTCCAAGAAGGTGAAATGGGACAAAGTTTTGTTCCCTTTGTCCACTGAATCCCTGTGTAACACATCCAGAGAAATCATTCAAACAGTAGCTTGGCTGTGGTGTCCCAACCACAAAATAATATGTTTATTTTTTTTTCCACCACTTGTTGTTGTTGTCATTTTATTGATAAAAACTACACAAAAAACTAACTGATCAGGATAATTAATTTAAAAAAAAAAAAAAAGCAAAACCAAAAGAAAAACAACCCCAATGTTACACATTTTCCTGTGTTTTAGAAATTGTGTCAGCCAGTGAGTTTCACCAAAACACTCTTGCTTTAAAGGATTTTCCTTCTGATCCATTTCAAGCACATCTTTTCCATTTTGGTTCCCAAATGTCCATTAATTTTGCTTACAGCACAGCTGGACTGTAAATATGAGAGTCGATACACCGTTGCATGTTTTCCCCCTTGTTTTTTTTAGAGACCCAGAAGTAATTATAGTGTCAACAATGAAGCACAATGATGATAGTAAAAATCAAAAGCACCCTCCATAGTGTACAGCCTGTCTCTTAAATGTACATGCACCCAAGTTTCTTTGTTTCTGCTGCATCCATTGCCAATGTCCTTTTGGTTCAACATAAGCTGTAATGCCCGTGTCTGAAGTTTGAAATATTAGCGCTTGACCACTTAGAAAAATAATAATAAAAAACATTAAAAAAAAAGGAAAAAAAAAGAAAAAGAAAATATAAATCTATCTTTTGCTCCGTTTGAAAAAGAACCAAAAATATTAAACAAATCTTTGAAGAGTAATAAACACTCAAATAAGGAATCATGGCTGACCCATCCCACCCAGCCCTTGCCCTCCCCACCCCTTTATTTTTTACCTGTGGTTCTCCTTCCCTGGAACCGTGCAATGTAGAAAAATCAAATATACAAACAAAACTCTTAATCCATCCCTTTATGTAGCTAGAGTGAAATCTATTTTTTTTTTTAATAAGAACTCAACAATCTCTCTTTAATATTTACATTGAGGAATTTGTTTGAAAGTTTAAAGCAAAGAAAATCCTGAAGTTCTCAGTGTGTACTGCAAGACAGCATTTCCAGTCTGCGGGGTCTGCTTTATCCCCTTCCCGTGGTCTGTGTTGGAACATCTCGAAGTGGAATGGTGGATTTTAGCTCCTGGCCCTGCTCTCTTCTGAGCTGAAAGGTCCTTCAGAAGAGCTCCCCGCTGCCTCCGGCCCTAGTTTGGTATTCTCTCAATGTAGATGGCCGGAGCCGCCGAGCGTGCGATTGTGGCTATGAAGCTGTGGTCCCGACTGAGTTCCAGGTTGGTGGGCTCTGGCTGCTCCCGGGCCATGCTGTCGTAGCCCTTGTTTACGTGGAGGGGTTTGTGGGCTTGGCAGTAGCTGATCACTGGTTGGTCGTAGCTGTAGTAGGGTAAAGTCTTCATGTGGTGAGGGACCTGCAAGAGACCCAAACAGATGGAAAAAAAAGAGAAATATGAATGATGTGCTTTGCCACGGTTGTTTAGCAATTAGCCCAATGCAGCCCCAATGTGCTGGGTGCCCAGCATTCAGCTCCTGCAGGAAGACAGCTCTTGATTCATCCAGTCCCCTGCAATGGGACTGCTCAAACTGAGTGGGCCTTAACTCGGGCTGACAGCCAGTAGAGTGCATGTGGGTTCATCTCTTCCCGCTGTGCTGAGGTTACGAGCTTAGGTCCATGGAGATGACTATGTTTAGGGGCAGATCTCAACCTGCCCTGTCTTGTATACTGAACTCTGAGCTTGCTTGCAGAATCTGGCTGTGAAGGAAGTTGCTGGTAAGAAAAACCTTTTTTTAAAAAAAAAAACAAAAAACAAAAACAGGCCCTCTTCCAGTGCCTCAAAAGCAGCTGAGCGTTTCTACAGAAGGCAGCCCAGCCTGAGCATGTCAAAGGACAGGAAATCTCAGCTGCCAGCTCCTGCAGCTCTCAGCACAGCTGGACATGTATTTACTCCTCCTAGGACTAAACTGCTTTCGAGATGATTTCGTGGGTTCTGTATCTTACAGCCTCACCAAGAGCCTTAATGATGCTTGCTGGAGCTCAGCAGATCCACACCTTGTAATAATGCAAAAACGGATTCAAAATGCCTGCAAGATCTATCTGAATCCTCTTTTTTTTTAAAATGTAAATAGGAAAATGCCCCAATCCCCCACCCAACGCACATCTCCTCCTTTCCTTTCTTTTTGTAGATAGATGTCCTATGTTTGCAAATGCTAATCCTACAGGTAAATACGATTTATGGCACAACCTCAGATACAAATCTTTGCAGATAATTTTATCAGCTACAAGAGACGAGCTTTTCAAGAAGAAAGAAATAAGCTTTTAGGAAAAAAATCACGCTGCAGGAGACAGAGGCAAGAGTCTATTCTAACACACCTAGCAAACCTGGGCTCATTACAGCTGGAGAAACCCTACACAGAATTCAATCTCACAAGCAATGCCTCCTTATTTTCCATGCCGAACGTTAAGTGAACACTACAGAGCTAATTTATCACAAATTTCCATTGCATGGTGCACACTGCTCCAATCGTTATGAAAAAAGCAAAGGCATTAGGAGCAATTGTAGGTCCTGCAGAGTCAGAGTTCCTGTTGCATTTGGATCTGAGAAGCAGCTGGAATCCTCCCCTGGTCCCTCTGCAGAACGCTGGAGAGCTTCCAAAACTCTTCTGCTACCTGATGCTCAGCTGAAAACGTCATTTTACATGACAGCTCAAAGGCAGGAATACAGCAGACAGGCTGCTCAGTAGAATTTGATGGGACAACTGTATTCACTTGTGGATCACCTTCAGCCACAGTGCAAGAAACTCCAACTCCCTTCAGAGACAGCAGTATCTGTGCCAATTCCTATCAGGGCTTGAATTTGTCCTCAGCCTTTAAGGCAGCTCTTTATGATTCTATAAAAGCCAAGGACTGTTTGTGTTCGGGAGAGCTGAGAGATTGAGGTCCTGGCTTTACAGCAATAATGCACAGTACATTAACCACCCGAGTCATGCAAGCAGCACTCTTTGCTTGTTTTCTTCCCTTCTTCAAATGGGAGTCAAATGGAATTGGGATCCCAATGGCACCCCTGGGTGGTGGATAAACACGTTTCCCTTTCAGCTCTGTCTCAGCAGCTGTAGAGAACCACTCAATTGGGTTTTTTTTTCTGTTTTTTTTTTTTTTCCCCACTTAAAAAAGCCAGCTTTGTGGAGGGCTGACATTACATTAATTAGGGGCACATAAGCACAGGGAAGGTGAAAGGTCTTTAAAAGCAAAGAGGTGTATTGAGCAACCCATGAGCTAAGGAGATACGTGTTCATTTGAAGAAAACATACAAAGAATAATGGGGCCCAACAATGGATGTGCACCCCCTGTTCTCAGACATGGCCCTTCTGCTGCTCCTCAACTCCTCTGGGACCTAGATCCCAACAAGAGAAGTTAAAAGAAAACCATGACAAAATCCTGGAAGAAGCATTATATTTGAGGTACCTTCAGGGAATACCAAATGAAGTAATGCCAACAGGCCCCCACAAGTTGTTTTTTGTGATTCCTCTAGAATGCGTCAGTAACCACAGGAACAGATCAGCACAGAAATTCCCATGTCAAATGGAAAGACAAACAGGACTGTTGACTGCAGAACCAAGCCTCCTTTCCCTCTCTGGAACCGTATAATAGAATCATAGAATGGCTTAGGTTGGAAGGGACTTCAAGGACCATCAAGCTCCAACCCCCCTGCCACAAGCAAGGCTGCCAACCTCCGCATTTAAAACTAGACCAGGCTGCCCAGGGCCCCATCCAGCCTGGCTTTGAACACCTGCTGGGATGGGGCATCCACTGCCTCTCTTGGGGCTGTTCCAGCACCTCACCATTCTCTCTGTGAAGAACTTCCCCCATTTGGAGTATCTCTGAAATGAAAATATGGAGGCCATCATTCACAAAACCACTATATTTTTTGTTCAATTATTAAAAAAAAAAAAAAAGAAAAAAAGAAAAAGAAGCATATTTAAAAGGAGCTGAGTTGCTGTAAATTAATTTTAGAAATATTTTTCTCCAGGTTCTAAAGCAACTTTTACTCTGTTTCATTATTGCTACAGAACTAGTTCCTTGGATGCCAAGAGAAGTGACCCTCGACAAGTCATTTTATGAGCTGGAAAATGAGATGATGTCCTGCCCCTGCTGCCCTTGGGACTGGAGGTCTTTGAGCAAGGGATGTTTGTGTAGGGACTGAAGCAATGCAGCTCTCACCTGAGCTGGGGCCTTCCAGCTGCCATGGCCTCCAGGAGACAAACAAAGAAACAGAATAAAAAACACCAAACAGGCTAATAAATACCCTAACAAATAGCTACAGGCTCTGGGATTCTGCCATCGTTATCTTAAGGCCTCTTTCATGGAAGTCACTGTTTTCACTGGTGAGAAACTGAGAGTAAGGGAACGAAGCACATACCTGTCCACAGTATTCTATGAATCATTTCTATTCTCTCTTCTAAAAGTGACATTGCCTAGCACTTAAAGGATTTAAACTTCTTGCTGCAGGAGAAACACAAATCAGTGGCCTTGCTCCCCCCTTGGATGTGCACAGGGCCAGGCTGGATGGGGCTCTTGTCAAGTTGGTCCAGTAGAGGACCAACTCTACTGTTGGAAGAGACTCTTCCAAGCCAATTGTTGCAACCCAAACCTGTGATTCTATGAATGGCAAGAGAATGCCTTCCAAAGCCATTAATGCGTACGTGATGGACATGCTGGTGTTAACCCATGCAAGGCACCAAGCAGGATGGTCTTCATCTGTGCTACTGCCTTACCATAAAGGAGCATAGTGTCTATCCAGTTGATTAAGGTAATGAGTGGATGAAACTTGTCTTGCAAGAAAGCATTGAGTCTATCAAGCAACGAGCATTATAAGCACTTCAATTGTGTAGTGAGGGGTATTCGCTAATGGACTGGATTAGTTAGCTAGCATTAACTTCTGAAGACTGCAGCTCTGTAGATCTTCACTCTGAATGTAATAAACATTGCATCTTAGCATTCACTCACTTCAAACAAACGTACTATACCAAGCAAAATTTACATAAACCCCCAGCTACAGGAGTAAGACAAAAGATTTAGCAATGGGAATTTTGAAATGTAAATCTTCTTAATGAATTGACATTGGAGAGGTTAACAGCTCAACAGCACTGCTGCCAAATAACAACTCCCAGCAAAACCTGCTGCACTAACTTGAGTTTACCAGAAAAAATTGATGAAATTAATTCAAAATGTATTTCTCTACATTCTCTGTCCAGTTTGCCTTTGACACCTAAGTCATTCCAACATGCAAATGCATGTGTCCACATTTCAATGCAATTTGTGATTTTTTGTTTTGTTTTAAACGCTGCACTGATTTGTGTCAGCAGCTTTACCTACATTAACTAACTTACTCTCTAAACTTCGGAGGGGTAATGCACAAGAAAATTCAAATTAAAACATTTTTCAATTATAACAATTAAGCTTCAAATTCGGTCTCATAGAGATGCAGCCATTAGTACTTAGATTTTTAACAAAACATCAATAAAAATCCTTATTCTGCAACATGAAGTGTACATGAATAAGATGAAACCTTGGCCATTAAACCTGAGGAGCTTGAAAGAATATCAGATTGGGCCCCCAATTAATATGAAATGACTGTACATCTAAACTGCTTTTATATCTCTATTTCCTTTCATAGCGTGCATCATCATTCATCCTTAATCGCTTGCACTGCCTAATAACTAAGGCTTCAGGCAACCCAAAATTCAGTCCTACTATGAGTTCAAAGCTTGAACACCTCTCTATCGAGCAATGCAGAGCTGAACAGAACACCCAATTCTTTGTGCTGCCTGTAACTCCTGTATTTTCTTGGTGCACAGCAGCAGACTTACTGCAGCGAAGACAAGTTGAGGATCAAAGATTAACGCTCTGTCTCGCACAGCATCACTTGCAGTTCAGCAAGATCTAATCTCCAGCGGTCCCAGGTTGAAATAATTTCCTGGTAAACTGTTAAATCACATTTTGAAAACAGGAGTTTTCCGAACAGATCTATTTCAGGTTGGAAATATTATGTATTTTTTCTTTCAGCTGGGCTTTGAAGAAAGATCTCTAACCATTTGTTACCCTGCAGGGAAAGGATATCTTTCTTGGGAAACAAGGATGGCCATGGATGTCTAAATGACTCATAGCACCAGGACTATCAACCAGCGGGCAGACACGCAAGGCGAGGAAGGACTGATAAACCCAGCACAGGCTTCTGGAAGGGGTCTGTGGTGGGAGGGAGGTCATTTGGATTCAGGTAAACTGAATTATGAGCACACACTTGCCCACTTAGTGATTACACGATTAAATTACATCCAAGTTCAGAAGTTGTCCATACATAGCAGAAACTCAGAGTGACAAAATACGGAAGCTATGTTTTCTCATTAGTGCTAATATTTAGTCTCAGAACACCATGACTTCATTGCTGAATTAACAGCGTAGATGTTGATAAATCAAATTCAGAGTTCATTTTAAACCCTATTGTAATTTAGAGTAAAAATAAGCAAGGTTTACAATTAGTGACGCATACGGCTTCACCTTAAAGATGGATGGATTGGGTGCATTAGGCAGGGAGGGCAGGTATGATCAATTTCCTTGGATTTCCCCTCGAACATCCCTTTGAATTCAGTTCAGAAAATCATTCCTGTTCAGAAAAAGGCACAATTACACACTTCCTATTAAACCCATTAAAAGCAACAAAGTGCCTCCATTAAAGTTAGGTCTGAAAAATGAATGTTGCTTCATTCTGTTTGCAATAGCAATAAACACGAGATTGTCTGTCTGTTCTCTCTCTCTCTTTTTTTTTAATAAACCTTTTTTGGCCTGAAATTCGTGTTTCCTGAAGAAATCCTCAAATTGGCAAAGAATCAAAATCACTTTAATTAAAAATATATATATATAAAATGCAGACCTAAGAACTCTGAGCTTTGAGTAACAAGGTGTTGAGGAGAACTGTTTTTACTGCAGCTGCCTGTGTGACATGTAAGAGTTTCAGGAAATGTCAGCTTGGTTTTTATGTGAAGGTCTTCCAAACGTTTCATTAGCACAGGTTTTATAAGAGCTACAGATCCCACTGGGAACTCTGCCTGCAGTCGGCGTGCCTACATTAGGCACGAAGCACTAAGCAGGATTCCTTCGGTAGCCTGAATTGTAGGTGCAATTCCTACAATCAATTCCCTGCAATTTCATGTTCAATTTGCTCCCCATTCCAGCAAGAAACCACTTCTTTGCCTCCTTTATCTATTTTCCACCAAATCGGGTTAATGATCTACTTATATCCCTCTGGGAGAGGAACCAGACAAGGAGGAGGCCTGTGGTGTAGCTCCAGAATCATTCACATCAGGACAAGAACCAACACCGGGTTGGTACTTACAGCTTTTCACCAAGAAATTGAGGGGTGCACCCACAGAGGAGATGTTTTGGGGGATGTGCAATAGTGTCAGCTCCTCATCTCTTGCATGCTTGTGCACATGCGTGCAAACACTCATATGTATTCTCAAGGCAAAATGTTGTACAAAGAAGGCTTTTTCTTCCTAGGTAGAGCAAAATAGGCTCTAGAGTGTGTCCAGAGAAGGGCAACAAAGCTATGAAGGATCTGAAGCAAAAGTCTTATGGGGAGCTGCTGAGGAAATGGGTTCAGTCTGGAGAAAAGGAATTCTCATTGTTCTCTAGAACTGTCTGAAACGAGGCTGTGGTGAGAGGGGTTGGACTCTTCCCAGGTAACAGTGATATGATGGGAGGAGATGGCCTTAAGTTGGATATTAGGAACAATTTCTTCTCTAAACAAGTGGCAGTGCACTGGCACAGGCTGCCCAAGGAGGTGGTGGAGTCACCATCCCTGGAGGTATTCAAGAACCATGGAGATGTGGCACTGAGGGACGTGGTCAGTGGGCATGGTGGGATGGGTTGGGGTTGGTCTTGGTGATCTTCATGGTTTTCCCCAACCTTAACAATTCCATGATTCTATGAAAATACCAATTTTGACTCACCTTTTCACAGTACCTTTTTAAACTTAGCTTATGCCCACTTTAACAGTCACAGAATCACAGAATGGCCTGGATTGAAACGATCATCTCCTTTCAATCCTTCTGCTATGTGCAGTGTCACGAACCACAGTCCTAAAAGCTCATCTTCACGAACATCCCTCACCCACCGATCTCCTCAAAGGACAACTGGTAGAGGCACACAGGACAGCATGGTTTTGGTCCACTCGGATCTTAGCAGTCCAGCTGAAATTTGCCATCATACAGAGCCCTTCCAGTTACAGCAATGCATCTGCTGGGTATGTTTTGTGCCATGCTGGACAATGCATTCAGCAGACTGCAGTTTCCAAGTGTCAGTCAAAGCAAGCACTGAACTAATGAGATAAGGATTGTTCTGAGCAGACCTGGGGATGAAACCCACATGTTTAGAGCCAAGCCTGAGATAATTTCAAGTATTCGGGGGCTGGCAGAGATGGAATGAAAGCATTTGTTTAAATTTAATCCAGAGATAAAATTCCAGAAGACTTGGTTGGCAGGTCTTGGGAGATATCCCTGTACAAACAACAACTCTATCAGTGGAAATCTGGAGCCCAAACTCTACTACATATGACTGACAGGCGGGTCACTATGTTTACTCAAACCTTGTACTTATGACCATAAAAATGGAATTCCAAAATTGATGAACGGTAATCAGGAATGATCCTGCTATGGAAAGTGTGGAAAAGCAACAGCCATCAGGCACAGGGTGCAGCCACCACGTACTTCTGCATGTCCTATTTACAGTTCTACTTATAGTTCTTAAAAGGTACCTGAGAATTAATAGATATAATAAATAGCTAGAGGAATTAAACATCAATGAATTAGATTCTTAGGGCTATACGGGACTATACAAACCTGCAAAATTACAATAACAGAATCATTAAGGTTGGAAAAGATGTCTAAGATCACCAAGACCAACTCCAGCACATTCCCACCACTGACCATGTCCCTCAGTACCACATCTCCATGGCTCTTGAACACCTCCAAGGATGGTGACCCCACCACCTCCCTGGGCAGCCTGCTCCAATGTCCAACCACTCTTTCAGAGAAGAAATTGTTCCTAATACTCAACTTGAATCTCCCCTGCCACATCTTAAGGCTGCTACCTCTCATCCTAAATTGATTGATTCCATGTAAGTTGATTAAAACACATCTGTTAATTTTTCATATGTCATCAAAACTTTCACCAACTTTTAAAAAGTCAATAAGCTCTACAGGACAAGCTGTAAAAATGGAATGTTATGAGGTATTCTCTCACCCTTTCAGTTTTCCTCTTCTCTCCCACAGACAGTTTTTTAACCTTTCCATCCAAGCACACAAGTGCTTTTCCCTTTTCAGCACTTCCACTCTGCGGATTGCTGAACTAAGAGTGGTCAAAGACCAGGGCAAAAACCATGCCCACCCCCCCCTGCTCCTTTTATCGGCCAATTTTGTCTTTCAATCAGCAAATGAAAACTTTTCCCTAATGGGAACTCCGAAAAAGGAGGCAGCCCTCTCAGCCTTCTTGGGCAAAATATTTCTTTTGAATTGCTTTATCTGTATTTCATGGAGTGTCTGCTCATGACAAAAGAGCTCACTGATGAAAAGCATGAAGTGAGATTCAAAGCAACCTTCGATTTTCCGCCGTGGAGCACTGATAAAATAAACAAACTATCTAGATATTCTAATTGGAAAGCCATTAATATTGCTTTCAGTGCTATTAGGATAATTTTCTATAGAATTCAATAGGAAGGGAAGGGCGGAATTTCAAAAACAACAAAAAAAAGCTTTTGCATTGCTTAGGGACAGATTAGCTTTCCAAAAGCAATGCGGTGCCTCGTGGCAGGGACCTACCCAGATGCAAGAGAGTCCCTTTGGGTGCATGTCTTTGGGTGCCTAAGCACACAAGCCTTCAAAAACTTGACTTTCTCTTAAGGCAACTTGGTTTTCATTTAGCTACTTTAAAAAGCAATATTCTCAAGAGGAGTTTCTGCTTCCTATGTATGGCACTAAATGCCGCTTAAGCACGGATCATTTGTACCTAGCCTACCAGGTTGAGTTAAAGGGCCATCGAGCCAAGTCTCCAAGGGATCAAAAAGAAAGAGCAGAGCACAGGTCAACAGCATGGTAACAATGTCCACGGGGCATTCTCCTGACCTCCAACACTCCTGACTTCTGTTAGCCTTCTCAATTGCTGACATTTCAGCCAGAAATACTACGGGCTGGATCTTCCAGCATCTCTAAGAGCCTGAGGCACTCGCACAGGCGCTAGCAGGTAAGGGGATGCCTTGCATCCTTCAGCAGATGGTTTGGGGTTCAATTGCAGGCTGAATGATCCCAGCACTGGGAGGACATTCTTCACTAGCAGCTGCCCTAATCCCAATACTTGCCCTTCCGCCTGATTTCCATGTGAGAAAGAACTGGAACCTTTCCTTTTCCCGTAACGTCCCCTGGGAGGGGAAGGTCCAGCATGCAATTTGGGAAACAGAGCACATTGCTCCTAAAAATGAATTATGACACCAGGGAAAAAAGGTAGAGTTGCTTTTCCATGCAATGTTCATAAAGATGGCAACTTGCTCCATCCACTGCTCACCATAAATAAGTACCCTTCTTAATAGTGTACCATTTAATACACCTGATAATGCTTCGCCACAGTGACAAAGTGCTGGAGAATGAGTGGAATAAGGCCCTCTCTCACATTACAATGCCTTTGCATTTGATCTTCCTCAAATTTTCAATGTGCCAAATAGCCATCCAGAAATTGATGGCTTTTTCAAGAGTCTTAAATACTAGATTCTGTACATGATGACACCAAAAACACACTTTGAAAAGCTGGAAGTAAATGATTCAAATTACACAGGACTTTGTCCTTGAGGCAGTACAACCAAACTGCTTGTGATTAAAAACTACTGGTGCTAGAAGAATGGGGATGCTGTGTCCCTTATTGGACTGATAAAAATTGGAAGTTTCTCCTTCTCTACATTATCTAGTTATATCACAGCAACAGGTTTTGGCTGGAGTTAGCTGACAGCCTCAACCCATTCTGATGTTTTTCAAAATCATATTTATAATTAGCACTGAATTCCATTTAATATGGTAGTATTTAATATAGAGATAGCATCCAACCCCTGCACCCCCCACAAGCTGTAATGTCAGAGTCATCCTCTATCAGCAATTAAAATCCCACATTAAACATTGTGGCATTGACCTAAGGCAAGCAGATCTTTTGCCTTATTTTTCAGTCACCCCCCAGACAATCTGAAGGGGCTTTCTTTACAGAAAATGAATGCCAGAAAAGAAAAACAAGAGGCAGGAAAACAAAGAAAGAAGACTACAGGAGCTCATGCTGCTGTTGTTTCACCTGGGCATCAGATGGTCTATGCTGGACCATCAACATCCAGAGCTGCTGACCAGAAAGGACTTAAACCAAAAGCAGAGGAACAATCAAAGCACCACGGCTGCAAAGTGAGACTGAGTTGAAGGAATTATTATTTCTCTTGAGGAAACAGTAAGGAACCAATTTCCTCTGGGATAAATTTGTTCCAGTGGGAGAGAAGAAAGAGCTGGCACTACAGACCTGCTTGGACACGGGAGGGAGCTCCTATTAAACTGAATGTCTCAGCAGGGTTCTCTTCATGAGAAATTACATTTTAATTACCTCCACCGTCTCCAGGCAGAGGAATCAGTGTGTGCAATGGCACAAACACAATGGAAAGAGCATTAATCTAGGGACAGCTTCTTCTCCTGATGCATGTCACTTCCATTAGCGCTGATGGGAGCAGTGTGCCCACGCGGAGATGTACCCAACTCCATGGTTTCTAAAAGGTACTGATAAGTGACTCACATTGGGGTAAGGATTTGTATAACCCCCATCTTCACTGGAAGGCTGAAGAACAGTTTCTGCATGCTGCAGCACCTTAAGGAGAGGAAGAGGAGGACAAAGCTGGAGGAAAAGGGCTATTTTAGGGGCAATGCTATCAGCCCAGTAACAACGTGAGAAATCCATCCACCCAAACCCTAGCTACAAGTTGATATGTGTTAGTTCACCTCTCTTACCAGCGTTAAAACCATCACAGAGGAATACTGGGACTTCAATTAAAGCTCAGAAAATGCTCGGATATGAACTGCTATAAAACCTGACTGTACTGCTAAGGCACTGCAAACATATCCTGCAACTGCTGGCGTATGAGCACACAACTTGCAAAAGAGGGATGTAACAGCAGCATTGTTAGCTGCTTTCTGAGCAGGCTTCAGAAATGGCAAACAGCAAACCAAAAAAGGCAGGGGTAAGGATTAGAAAATTAATAACCAACTTGGGTTCATGCTTCAGTCACGTTCTATAGAATTTTTGTATATCAGAGATCGAGCAAGCAGAAAATTAATGCAAGACTGTCCAGCGTTGCAGGCAAGGACAATGCACAATGATAGCATTATTTTTTTTAATACTCCATGGAAAACAAATGACTTTTTCTTTCCTCTGGGCAAGTTTTGTAATATGCAGGGAAATCTTCAGAATATTCAGAATCCCTGAGAAAAAGGCAAGAAAATATTCTTGGGTTAGCAATCTTTGCTGCCACAGAACCAAGCAGATCAATTTGATTACCCTATGAATGCAAAACTAATGGATATGATCACTGGGCCCCAGTGGCTTAGTGACACTTTTAAAGCAGAAAGGCAGGCCTGGGTGATGTGCACACCAAAAAGCACGCTCAATCCTCAGAACAGCCACTGTGTAGCAGGAGAGGAGAGTGCATAAACACTCTGAAACATTCAGAAGCTATGTGATCACTCTGCTGAAAACTGGCATGGAAACTGCATGACAGCTAGGAACTAGAGGAAGGGCTGCATTGCCCAAGGTGTCTTTTCTCTACGTGGGTGGAAAGCAGCAAGTTGTCTTCAATTTGTCCCATGCATGAAACCCCTGTATAGAAGTAGTGACTGACTGTGGCCGGATCACTGCTCTCCCCTTCCATGGAGCTGCCAGCTGGCAGATGCCAAAGCTGTAATTATTGCCCAACAGAACATGATGTGTTCTCCAGCTGGAAATTGAGCCTAGCTCAGAAAAAAAAACAGAAACATTCAGAAGCATTTGGAGAAAAGGAAACTCGGTGCCTTTGCCTGTAGAGCTGAATGCGACCAGGAGAGGGCTGCAGAGCACGCACCGCACACGCTGATGCTCCGGACAGAGCAAACAAAGCAGCCTCATACTTATTCTGACGCAATGAGCATTAATAAGCAAAAATAGTTGTTGCCTACTCAGACCCTTCCTGTGCTTGAGCTCAGCAGTAGCGATGGAGTGTAAATGAAAAGAATCAGGTTCAAAGAACCCCGCTGGAAAAATAAAATCCGCGCTGTGAACGAGATTTTGGAAACCAAAGGAGCTGCTGTGAGAAATCTCTGCAGCTCACGTCAACAGGAGACGGCATGCTTGAACGCTCTCTCAAGCAGCCAAGCGTGAGCCAAGCAGTTTCCAGCTACTGTGGCATTTTTTTCCAACTTGTTCTGTTTGGGAAAGGTAACTGCAGCGTGTCGGATGGGCTGAGCACAGAGGTGAGCAACCCACCTTCGTCCTATCGGGTCAGAGCATTGCTGGGATGGTGGAGCAAAGGGCTGTGACCATTCCCAACCTCCTGCACGGGATCTGCGCTGGTTGCACACAACAAACACTCGATGTTTTGCTCATCTGTAAGATCAAGGCAATATCACGGCCTGATCCCTAACTACCCAAGGGTGAAACAGACTGGGAGAAGCAATAGAAAGAGATAAATAAGTGTCTTGTAATCCGAAATCTGTTGTTTATTTGCAGTGCCTAGAGGCCTCGACCAGAACTGGAACTGCGCGGCGGTAACCAATGCTCATGTGTTCAGCACAGCCCTTGCCCTGGAGAGCTCGTGCTGCAGACAGGCGTGACAGATGAAGGGTGGGAGAGAAGAGAACAGCAAGCAAGCAAAGGATCTGAAAGCTGATGCACAGATTGAGGGACAGATTTTTCCATGAGCTAAATACATGAATACAGATCTTTTATCCCCGAATGACTTCCCTTATCATGTGGCCACTGTGCCAGTGTAGATATGTTAATGCTACAGGCCAAGCAGGAGAGTTGATGCTGAGCACACAGCACCCACTGCACATGCATTTCAGAGGATTTCCACCCAACTGGCTCCAGTCTGGTCCCACCAACACTCAGAGCAGGTTTAACCCCATCAGAGGGATCTGGCTTTGTTCTGGGATGTCAGCACACTACGTGAGGACAGCACGTCAGAAGTATCACCAGGATCTGAACTAAAGTACCAATTAAAAGCATCCTCTGGGAGTCAGAGATGGGATTCATCTCTCTGGAGCCCCAAGCTAGTGCAACACAACTCAAAGCTCTCTGTTTAAAAGGTGGTTTTGTCTATGACACGGTAGCCTAAAGTGATGCTACAGATCTCAGAGCCAAGGAGTTTGCCTACACCTCCTTCCCTCCTTCCCTCCCTCCCTCCCTCCCTTTCTCCCTTTCTCCCTTTCTCCCTTTCTTTCTCTTAAGCCAGGATCAACAAAACCATGACAGAACTGAGCACAGACAGATGCTTAAGCAAAGCCAGGCTGCTCTGCCCTTCTAAGGACAGCAATCTCAGCTAACCCACAGATCTCAGTTCACCCCAGAACAGTGAGGGAAATCTGCCAAAGAACAGCTCTTTAGCAGAGCCCCTGTAGCACAGCCCAGATGCAGCCCAAAACAATGGGCTTTATGCTGAAGACCTGAGCAAACAGCAAACATGAGCCTTGTGGCTGCCATCACCCTGTGGATTGCTCAGATCCTTCTGCTCCCTTCCAGCCTCTTCTCTCCCAACAAAGAGAACAAAGGTGACAATATGACTGCAGGCCACAGTCTGTGCACTTTGGTGGCAAAAAGACAGAGAGAGGAGGGCTGAGAGAAACGATCCCATGGTAACTGCAGCATGAAACAGATGAAATGTTGTGGAAAAGGCACTGGATTTCTATTGCACTGAGGCTCTTCCCCGTGGAGCACGTTCCTGGGAGCACTGCATGGAGGGGCTTTGCCACCAGTGAGCAGTGGAGACCTGCAAGAAGCAGGAGGGGTCAGATTGAACAAAGCAAATCAAAGTCTGAGAACACTTTCCTGCTCACCAGGGATGGACAGGCTTCCTGCCATGCAGAGCATGCTGCTTAAAGCTAATGCTGCTTAAAGATAACACTCCTTATCTTTCTTCCGTCCCCTGAACAAGGGTAGAGCAAATGAAGGTCAGCCATGGGCATGGAATGGAAGACAGGTGATTTATCTCAATGACGAAACCAAATTTTGGAAGAACATAAAGCACTGACCATTTCCCCATACCCTTTAACATTATGCAGAGTGCTTTGCAATCACTAGCAGAACGGGCTCATGGGATTAGCAGGGATTTCAGGTGACAAATGACAGCCCATCCTCTTCACACCGATGGAATGACAATTTTTTTTTCCATTTGCCAACTGGAAATAATTCAGTCCTGTGCAATGCAAGACCAAGTACATCTATATCTTCCACCAATGAAAATAAGGCCAATCACAGCAGCAGCCTCGACTCACAGCAAACATACTGCAGGTCCCTAAGTTCTCACACTTAGCAAAATTTTATCAAGAGCCTATCTTCAGCCTGCCACATTTGTAAGTCAGATCATGTTAGCAACAAGAATAAACAACAGTTGTTTGCCCTTGTGCTGCACCTTTCATCCAAGGGCTCTGCAGTCATTATTCTGATAAGTCTTGTGTTGCTGCTTTGAGACAAGCAGATATCATTATTCTCACTTTATAGATAAATAAACAGAGGTCAGGAAATCCCCCAAGGCAATCCAGAGAGTTGAATACCTACATCAAAGGGTTTAACAAAGACTGATATCACTATTGCTACCGAAAAGACAAAGGAACAAGAAGAGTTGAAGCTGAGCTCAACATCAGATAACTGGGCCTGGAACTTTGGTCTCTGAGATAACCTCACCTAAGAGCTGGATCCCAATTTAACAGCCAGTATGAGCTCTATCTAGAAGCAAACATAACCACATAATGCAATTTAAGCACCCTGTGCCTGCTTACTGAATGCTAAGATACACAGCTCTATTGTATGGTATGGCCGCAATGCAGTCAATGAAAAGGAACACGATGACAAAAGACTTTTGGAGGGGGCATTAAGAGGGGCTTTACAAGTTTCAGAGTCTTAAAACCTGGCCCCAGCGTTGCAGATTAAGGCCATCAAATCAACTAGAGATGGTCTGCAATTCTGGGAAGTATTATATTATCTCTGCACCACAACGTGTAGTCTTTTTCTCTCCATCCAATTCAGCTGGTTTTATCACTTATGAACTCAACAGGACTTTCACATTAGGCACTGTATGAGTTCTGGAGATTGATCCTTCCTTGGTAGAGTGGGGCTGCTAGCACAGTGGCATCAGCTAGAACACGCTAATAGCCATAACACTGAACAGAAGGAACTCAAACAGTGGGTAAAATTGATTTCTCAGGATGTCACCTCAGTTCTTGCAGCCTGTTGTAGGAGCTCAGTCCTGCACAGCCCTGCTTCAAGGTGCGCCAAGGGAAATTCAGATTGAATACAATTGGAACAATTTCTTCTCTAAAAAAGTGGTAATGCATTGGAACATGGCTGCCCAGGGAGGTGGTGGAATCACGAACCGTGGAGGGATTCAAGAACCATGGAGATGTGGCATGGAGGGATGTGGTTAGTTGGCCTGGTGGGACGGGTTGGGGTTGGAGTTGGAGTTGGTGGTCTTAGAGGTCATTTCCAGCCATAATGATTCTATGATTCCACAAAAAAAACCAAAACTCTTTTTCTTTGGTCTGTGTATTCTCTCACTCATATGAACAAAAATATGGGGAGGTTATCAAAGTACACATTAACCATCCAACAGTTATGTTGTTTTGCTTCCTACTCTTTACCTCGGGAGAAAGCACACAAACTCACATCAAAACCCAAAAATCAGCAGAAAGACCAGCGTATGCAGCATCTCACTGTCCCACCATGATGCTGATAGCTGGAGGAAGAGCCTTAGAGCCTTCATCCCATCACTGTCCACATCACTACGGAAGGACAAGGCAAGGGGATGACGGCAGCGCATCATGCTGGTGCCAGCTGGACAGTGGTTGACATGGTTACCCTTTTTCTTTTTGTGCTATGGGTATGTAGTGAGTTCAGCTTCAAAACCTCCCTACAAAATGTAACACAATGCTAGGCAGGCTCGTCCTATTACCACGGAAGAAAAGAATGTGCCATTGACAGACTTCAGTGCCCTTTTAAAGCAGAACAGCGCTGACATCAAAGCTCACAGCACTCCTCTGCAATAGTTATTCACCATGTCTTTGTGGCCAGGGACTAAAACATTTTTATGAAGTTCTAAGGGGAAAAAATTATCTCCTGAAAATGAGTCTCTTGTAGTAAGTGCTGCAAATAAAGAACAGCTGCGGTGTTTCCTTTGGAAGGTGAAGCGGAGGGAAGGCAGCCTTGATGTGCATTTGGGCAGCAGCGGTCAGCCTGCGAGACGTTTATTGGGCATAATGGGAACATTTTGTTGTCAAAAGGAACATTCCAAAAAATCGTGGAGTGTTCGGCAGGGCGCATTATTTAAACACATATTTATCTATCAGAAGGAAAACAGCTGCAGATTAGGGGGGAGTGTGATCAACCGTGGCTCAATTGTAGCCTCAGCCATATGGTTTTTGTCTGACAGATTAGGGGACTATCTTAAATCCTTTTTTTTTTTTTTTTCCCTCTGCTCACGAGTGGGGCCTACACACTGTAATAAAAATAATAATAAAAAAATGAAAATAATGAAGCACAGCATTCCTTGCAAGATGTCCTTTCTTTGAGGGCTCCGATGTCACTCGCTGACATAACTGACAGCTCTTGAAGCACTGTGATTTTGTGCACTAATGCTGTGATGACAGCTCCTGCACTCACACTACTCAAAGATGTGGATTCGGTGCCTTAACCATCCCGCTGTCCTTTGAGCTGAAAGATTCAGATTCAGTGCCCTTAACTATCCTACTGCCCTTCGAGATTTGCTTGCAGGCGGTGCTCCTCACCCTTATCCTTCCATCTCTGGTGGGCATTTCACTGCAAAGTGCTTGGTTTCCAGGTCAATCCCTCTGCCTTCTGTCCCCACACACTCAACCTGCTCCATGTACATTAATGCCCCATCATTTTCTTTTTTTCTACATGCGTCCCAAAATAGCAAGCAGAAAAAGCACGCACTCCAACCAGACTGCAGTCTAAGCCTCTTTGTTTAAACAGAATAAAACATTAATAGCTTACGTGCTCTTTGTGTTATATGCAGGTGCTTGAACTTTATGAATTTTAGGGAAAAAAGTTTACAACTCAACAGAATAATAAATAGCAGCAGTTAACACAACCTTAGCAGAAAAGGGAACCAGAGGACCTGCATGCAGAACACTGGACTGCCTTCCCAGGGCTCTACGACTGCAGCCTGAATGCTGCGCTGACTTTAAAGCACACAGGTAGAAACTACAGGAAGACACATACATGAAGAGCACGTCTGGCTCATTTCTGGCTGTACCAGCGGTGGGAATGGACAGCCTGCAATTAATCACTATTAGTCCATGTGTATCTGTGCAAGTGCAAAGATCGGTGGAGTTGTGGTTCATTTTATATGGCATGTTGCTCAGCTCGAGATCCAAAGAGACTCCAAATCTGAGCACAGCAATGGAGCAGCCACACTGTGCTGTGACCCCAGCACGAGACCTCGAGAGGCTGCTGTAACACAACAGCACCAGTTCTGGTCCTGCTGAAGGCAAACAGACCCCTTGCAGTTCATGAGCCTGGCTGCAGGATGCCCTCTAAGACAAGAAAGGAGCCTGAAATGCTTTTCCTTTTTGCAGAAATCAAACCTTGCAAATAGCGATAAATACAACTATCAAACCACAGCATCTTTCTCTGTTCTGACAAGTTGGACTCTGCCTAAACCCAGACAGGAGGTGAGGTCCATTCTGCAACAATACAGCCCTCACGCTGTCCTGAACACAACCACTCACTAATAATGGGGCACCAAAAAGCTCTGCTCAAGTTGTTTACAGCACCTTTGTTATTGATTTAGATGAAATGATGTTACCTTTTATGTGTGTGTGCGCGTGTTTTCTATCACAGCAATTTCAGGATACGTTGATTTCAAGATGATCAGAGGGCAAAATCATTTCAAGCATTTTCAGCTGTGGGTCCCTTGTTTAAATCCTCCCCATTTCTTCAAACTTGCTATTTAAGGGAGAAAACACTTGAAAACTGCTGTATAGGCCTGGAGCAGACTTTGCTGCTGGTGGCTTGTAATGGAACAAGCCCGTCAAGAAACATTATTACTATATAGAAACAGAACTACTGAAGGTTCTGCTTCATACTTAAATGACCCAACCATAGCTTGGTTGTTTGGCGTTTTTTTTTTTTTTCCCCTCAAATTTTTAAGCAACATTAATAATTGACAAAGAATCACGACCTTCAGCTGTCAACAGATGGAAACAGATTCCTCAAATGACTTCCAAAACTGTTTTCAGAGATGGAAATTGTTGAAAACCAGGCAAATTGCATCCCAAGTTTGGAAACGCTTTCCTAAATCCCTCAGAACAGTTCCCTAATATCTTGAAGAGCCTTTGGAGGTCTGCTTCCCATACTACATTCTCTTAAAGGGGGCAGGCCGCTCAGGTTGGTTTTTAGGTACTTCTCAGAAGATGGGATTCAGCCTTTGATGCTCTCCACATCTGTAGCACAGAGCCCAGAAGGAGAAGCTGGACCCTCTGCATTAGCAAGACACCTCCAGTTGTTTCTGTTAAACCAAACAAACAACTCACCTTCACAAAAGAGGGAAGAGCTGCTGTAAGAGACCTAAGCCCAGTAGAGCCAGATGTATTTCTGTAGACAACTCAAAAATTGCAACTCCGCACAAAACCCTGCTCAAACACCAGTATGAAATCAACTGCATCGCTTCTATATTTCCCCAGAGGTCTTTGCATAACAGGAATTTCTCTGAACACAAGGCATCTTTAATGATTCTATCAAACCCACGTTAACAGCTTGGGGATGTATGGCCATTTGCTCCAGCATCAGAAATGCCTGTTTTAAAGTTTCTGCACAAATATGCATTTTTGGGGTTTTTGTTTTTGTTTTTAACTCTCAATGAGGTTGTTCAGTTTAGCTTGGATCTTATCATAACTTATTGGTACATAAATACATTACAAACAGCTATATCAGCCTGAAGTCCTTCAATCTTTACTGAATTTCTGTAACTAGAAACAAACAAATAAGCCAGTTTCCATTTAAATATGTAACCCGGATGCTTATTACTATATGTCAAACTAAAGACAGGAGCTGATCATTGCTCTTGTAATGCTAACTCTCTTGATGCCATAGATTTCCTTCCTATACACTGGCATAAATAACAAGAGAACCACGATGCATATTTTGATGCATGCAGGCAAAACAGGACTGCATCACACGTCCATCACAAAAATCTCTCTAAAAGTCTTGTATGTCATATATGTGATGTCTCTTAAAATCTTGTATTGCTGATGAGAAGAAGTGTAAGCAGTGAAAAAGGGGTCCAGCAAATTCCTCCCTGCTCTACAGTCTCTGTAACAACAGTCAGCCTCATTTCATTTCCTCGTTCTTTGCCATGGTAACCTGATGCTGGTTTCGCAGCGCTGATTTTCAACACTGTTTATTAAGTGCACAAACAAAGTTGCCCATCCTAAAAGCAGCACTTTGTGTCAAATGCCACGCACGTTTCCTTATAATTTGGGTGTGAAAATGGAAGAGTTTTGAATAATGACAGATTCATGTGTATTAACAGCATTACTGCTATTCCAAAGTTTTTGTAAATGGGAGCATGCAATTGAATACAGAACTTGTGATTGTCTACCTTAAACTATTTTTAACTGCTGTACATCACTGATGCTAACAGCACCCTGCTTGGGGGGGGCGTGGAGCACAGTTGCATGTGACCGAGCTATTATCTTCAAAAGCAAGTTTGACCCTACTGAGTTTATCTCATTTCCACCAACAATTTGCTTCCTACAATCTGCTTCCCATTAACTTGTGCTCTTTTGATGTTGTCAGAGCACATGCTGGACCCAAAACACCCAGCTGTCCCTAATTATCTTTAACTTACATCCCCATGACCCTCTTGTATCCCCTTGCCACATCTGTCTCTCTAAATTAGCACTGTCCCTTGGCACACAAACATCTTTTGGCAAGACCTGAAGCCAGAACTTTGGAGTAAGGCTTCTACTTTTTCTCTATACTCCTTCTACTCCCTGATCTGATGTCAAGAATAACAGAACACCAAACAACAAAAAAAAATAACTCCAGCCCTTCGACCAACCCTGGGAAGAGCTTTGAGATGCTAATCATAGAATGACTTGGGTTGGAAGGGACCTTAGAGACCATCTCCCTCCAACCCCTTTGCTATAGGCTGATTTCCCCTCACCAGTCAGGGCACCATCCATGGCCTTGGGAACCTCCAGGGATAGGGCATCCATTGCATTCTTCACTGTGCCACATTCAGCAACGCCCCCGGCAGAGAATGAGCAAGCAGACTGGTTTCTGACAGTGGCTGGAAGGGAATGCATGCATACTGCAAGAAAATCCCTTGTTGATGCCACCCTGAGATCTGTCCACTGGAAGATGAGCGCATCTCCCGAGGAAACATTTCAACTCATTCAGAATCAAGATGCTGCCATCCCATAGCATAGAATTTTCTTATCTTTTTGTCTCTGAACTTTCTGCTGTTTCTCCTACACGGCAACACCAGCTCACAGCTTGAACAGCGCTCAGAGCAAAGGGTCCTGTGTGTCCTGTGAAGCAGAGGGCAGGAGAGAATCACAGACTACACTCACCCCACCCATCACTCAGTTTGCTGGAGGTACAACTTGGAGTGCTGGATTCTTCAGCTAGCCAGTGAAAGCTTGCTCCATGAAAGGCTTTGGCTGGCAAACAGGCTGTGTGAGGCGAAGCACTGCTGATTTGGTACTGTGGAAGTTTAAATGGTACCTCTAACTGAAATCCATTTTGATGTATAAATGGAAAATACATCTATGTTTTTCAGGAAATAAAAACTAAACCAGTCACCCATCGTGGAAAAGTTACAGACTCCATTAATTATTTAATGATGTCATCAGTGTAAATATATAAAGGCAGAAAACCTCCAGCCCTCTATAAGCAAGGTCTCTGAGATCATCCAGCTTGTCTTTACACCCCACTAGGACTACACTGTAGTGCACAAACAGCCAGAAAAAGAAGGAAGCTGTGAACCTCAACAACTCTGCATGTCGACTCTTTTAGCAGCTGAGCCAAAGCATCACATCTCTACGTACAACAAAATCTGAGATACCCATGAAGGAGTCATCCAGTTTTGGATGCCTGATACCAACTGTCAGATCAGTAATATTACAAAAGGCAACAAATAGAAAAAAAATGCTGTTCCTCTCCAGATCAGCTCCTGAGGAAAGCATTCCTACATTCAGGTTTACACTGATATGAGCAAACAAGCTTCCAGTGCTGCTGCACGAGGCGAGCGACACCCGAGCACAATTAAAGAAACCAGCATGAGACCTTAACTTATGGAAAGCATTGCAAAGTGAAACAGCAGCACACAGCACGGGGAGGCAGCGGCCAACCTGTCAGTGAGCTTGTTCTGCTCTGCTCACAGGAAGGCACGGCGATGCTGAGCACATCCAGCTCCTGCCCTGGCTCTGGGGAGGGATAAATCCATTCTGCTCCCAGCTCTGCAGGAGCTAACGAAGTCAAACGGAGCTCACTGGGATGAGTTTCCTCTCGCTGGTGCAGGCTGCTGCTGTTCTCTGCTCCACCAGTTCTGTGCGATGGGCTTCGCAGCCTTCTGTTGTGGGTGCTGCAGCACTGAGAGCAACAGGGCTTTTCCCAGCTCCATGCCAGGCCATTGCTGCCATATCTAAATGGCACTTAAAGGGATAAAGGCACAGCTCCCACTGTCAAGTGAACCCTTTTGCATTAATCTGCTCCCTAGTACTCAAAGTGCCCTCAAACTACAAAGGCAGATAAAATTAAAGCCTACTAAAGACATAAAGACTAATATCCTCCATAGGAACTAATGTCAGAGAATCCAAGCTGAGATTTTATAAAGGGGTCAAATTTTCAGAAAGCAGGCATTCATTCCTCTCAGCCAATCATCCTCCTGCTGTACAGGCAGTAACTGCAGACCTCTACTTGGTAGTCACCACCAAAAATTAATCCTTATATCTTTAACTTAATAGTAAGAAGCAGCTGTCCATCAACTCCTGTATGTCCCTGTCTGCAATCTTGCATGGACTGTGAAAAGAAAACCTCTGAAGTTTAGAAACAGATAGAAATCTCAGAATTTCTGACTTAAAATACAACCCTTGCAGACACAGAATTGGCAGCTGAGCAACTGGGCTGTGTCCCATGCTGCATTTCACTCTGTTGCCCTTACTTCACTCACTGAAGAAACTGCCTGTATTGTGGTTTTATGTCAAAATGTGAATTTTCAAATGAACAGCGGGCATCGCTGGGCTTGAATACAATGAAAGAAGGAGCTGGGTCCTCCCAGCTGCATGGCACCGGCCATGGGAAGTGTGTGCCCGAACCAGAACAACTTCTCTGCTCATTAGGAGTCCTTGCCAGCAGCTACGGGCTCCTGGAGGCTGCTCTTCATGCACCAGACACATCCTTCCATTCAACAATGGCTTTTCAACAAACAATCTCCCAACAACCACCACTCTGAGTGTAATTAAGTAATTAATTATATTTTCTAATCTATTAAGTCTTGATTGCTTATCAAAGCATTCAGCTGGATCATTTTCCTCTTGTCATTTCCCATTAATTTTGCCTTTTTTTCTTTTTTCTTTTTTTTCTTTTTTTTAAACAAAGACTTCACAGGGAATTGGAGCTTCAGCGGAGCAGAAAGAGTGGTTGGAGTTGTTTTCAAGCCACAGTTTGCTAACAGAAAATGATACAAACATGACTCTACAGAACTAGAGTACCTGAAGTGCTTATCTTCCACATTAGTGCAAAACTCATAAAGTCAGTCACGCTCTTATGGCTCTAATAATCCCTGAAGCTGTGCAGTTGCCTTCACCAGTGCAAGATTAAACACAGCAGCATAGGGCAATTAGCGCAATCAAGGACTAAACTCATCTGGCATCACATCTGAAAATTGATGCAGACTGATGTGTGCTGTTCAAAATTTATAACTAACAGCAACTGAAAACGTGGAGGCATTGTTCCACAACTGAAACTTCCACAGCTCCATCAAAGTCCATGGGACTCCACTTAGGATCAGATGATCTAGAAATCCTGCCCATGTATGGCAGCTGTTAGAATGAACACATACTCTAAAGTTTTATCACAAGGAAACCTGTTTTTTTTTTTTTTTTTTTTGCCACTAATTTGTCCTGGGATTTTAGGTAAGCACAGAAAATCTGTGAGTATCCAATATGGGAAGAGAAATCTTGGCTGCTGTAGTTTTTGGGGACAAAAAACGCAAACAAATGTGCATTAAAGTATCATTCCAACCAACTTTTTTTTTCTTACCCAGTGTCATAATACGTTTACAAACAGGGGATTTGTTGTACACTCTGATTTGTTATGTTGGACCTCACTGAGGAAAAACAATCAATAGCCAACAGAGACAAAATGCATCAGTGCTACTGAGAGCACAGCTAATTAAATCTCCTCAAACTGCGCCCTTCGAAATCTCACTATTGCAAACAAACAGACAGGAAAATGCCAAAAACACAGAAGAGAACCAGTTTTCCCCCGATGACATCAGCTCCTCAAGAACACAGGGGTCCAGCTCCTCACTCCCACCACTCTTCACCAAACACCCAGAGGGGCTGAGGATGAGGACTTACCCAGAACAGCGCTACTGAAGCACTGGGTCTGAGGCACAGCTCCAGATCCTCTTGCCTCCTCTTTGTCTGCATTAGCAGCAAATTACAAGCCCGCTGCGTGTAGTCATCTATTAAACTATTACAAGGTAAATGAGCCACATTTTCTCCTTTTCGCTCCTTATCCATCTGGACCAGGAATGCTTTTGCACTGCATACAATGCAGGCATGAAGAGGAATGATTACTTGCTCCCCTGAGGGCATATAATCCAGCTGTAATGAATAGCATGGCCACAAATGAAGTGCTGTGGTTCACAGGACTATCTACGCAACGCGCTGTATCTAAAGCATACAGCACATGTGATTCAGAAATTATAACCTGGTACAAGTACAATTTATAAATACACACTTGCGATTATCACAGAAGAAAGAGCAACCCTGTAAGATGTGCAACACCGCGATGAGAAGAAAATTCCTCTCCGATAACAGAGCAGAGGATAACCTCGCTGATAACAGCACGGATCCAAAGTTCCACCGCAGACTTTGTGCTGTGAAAGCAGATGTGGTTTGCCTGTTATTTCTCCCTTGTGCCACCAGGAATTCCAGGGTGCACCCAGGAGCTGGGATGATGCCACACTGCCTTCCAGCTGCACAGCTCTTGTTATTCATTCTTTTTTACTCCGTGTGTGGAATTCTGTATTCTCAGCTCAGCTCAGACCTTGCAATCCCACATCCAAGAAAATACGGAAATCTCTGCAAATCAAACACAATGTGTCTGAGCAGATAAAATTTCAGACAAGGTGGTTATAGTTATACTGAGACTGGGAGAGCAGGACTGGAAAATTACCCAGCTGGGTACCGATACATCACATATAAAGTACAGTCAAATGGAACAAACCACACAAAATTAACTGCATTCACATCTGAGGATAATGATTGGAAAAGATGCTTCATAAAATAAAATGTAATGCTAATTAGGTTTTTATGGAACATGGCTATTTAGCCCTGCTAGCTACAGGGAGCGTCCCACTAAAGCTGATACCCACTGTAGAAACAAGCTGTATTCCCAGCTTTTTTGAATGTTTTGGACTTTGCTGCAGTCAGCCCTGATGCACCCAGCACAGCATCTCAGCTGAGTGTGTGAACTTTGCACTTCAGCAACGAGCATGAAAGACTGGGAGGCTGCAAGTTTTGCACTAGGGCTATGAGTACAGACCGATCGCTTTTATTGCAGGGCTATGAGCATCCAGTGTAAAAATTGAGGGAAGAGAATTTAAACATTGTGTTGGGACAATTTCCTATTGAACAACACTATTTTTGCAAAACCAAAGGTCTTCGTGGGAATGAATCAGTTTTTGTTAATTTATTCATCAACGGAACGTAGAGAATTGTCTCCAAGATTCTCTAACTGTATCCAAGAGATAGGAATCTATACCTTTCCAAGACCTGAGATCCAAACTGTCCTTCTTCAAGGAGATGAACTTTATTTTGGTTCTGTGACAAAATGGTGTTCTGAAACCTTAGGAATGTGCTGAGGGTTCAGCAGTGTTTCCCTGAGCAATGCCTTCTCCATCTGTTTCAAATCAGAAACCTCTCCCAACCCCCGTCTTCTTCTTTTTTGTCTCTTATTTGTAGTTTTCATGATTTGGGGCACATGCCACCCCAATAATGTTTCGTTCCAAATCTAATAAAAGTGATGTTGTTCAAGCTGAAAAAGTGACCTGCTATTTTCCCTTCAATGGACCCACAGTCAATGCGTTGAAATATGCACTCTGAGATGCCTGCATGCATGGGTGGGATAGGATGGGATGGCGACATACACAGCACAAACTGTTTGTATACTCAAGAAACAGCCTTTCCTTGTTTGTCCTTTTTCCTTCTTCAAGTCTCTAAGCGAACCATCAGCACTGAAAACCAGTTGAAATAAGGCATCTGTTTTCTCTACCCTACAAACACACATCCTCAAGACAGCTGAATGCAGTGGAAATCACCAGCAGCTCTAGACAAAGCTCTCAATGATCCTCGTTTTCGTCTCTAAATAACCCATTGCTCTTCTTTAATTATTATTTATTTTTATGCATTACATTATAATTCTTTCATGTATCGATACCTACCACCATAAGACTGAAAGCCTTCACTAAAGCACGGTAGGCACAGTGCAGACTGGGCAGAACTGAAGCAACCTAAGGCAGGAGGTTTGAATGATGCTGACTGCCCAGCCCCTCCTCTCCTTCCCCCAAATGGATTTCCTTTCAGCAGTCTTGGATCTCACACATGGGTGCAATCCTTCCCTTTAAGTGACAGTTACATTTGGGCTATTAATGAGAGAGAGATCGGCTCCATGCGATTCTCATGCTAAAGAAAGGGTTGCAGAATATATAATTCTTTTAAATTGCTTCTTCAAGGATAAACAGTGGAAACTGAACAAGCACAACAGGAAACTTCCTCAAGAAAAATCATCAAACCTATGTTTGAGGTACGGCTTGGTGGAGAAATTCATTTATCTGTCAATACCACAGCAAAAAGGGTTTCTCATCCTTCTCCTTGGGTATTCAAAGTCATTCATTTAAAAATAGATATATAGATGTATTGCCATTTTCCACTGCTGAAACAATGCACTAGGATGACAGTTAACTGCCTCTGGATAGTAAATAAATTTCCTGCCTTATTGAGTGAGGTGAATACAAAGAGATGAAGCACTAAATCCTGCCCGTGGCATGCCATCTCTGTCTTATGTTGCCATGCCAGCAAAAATCATACTGAGTTCAGTCCAAGTAAATTCTAACCCAGAAAAATTCCTGCTAAATATGTTGGTCTCTCAGTTACAGCAATGTGAATCCGCAGACAGGTCTCTACCCAGAGTCTGAGACACTGACAGCACCATCCTAGGGCGGAGAAGTTCATGTGATGCTCTCAGTAGTGCTCAGCAAACACTTCAGCAACAGAGCTGAAGCTCCTCAGGCAACTTAGGCTGTAGCATAAGAATTCCCCCTACATCACCTTGAGAGAAAAAGCAGTTTTATAAACGTGGTTTTAGAGAGTTGCAATCTTTAGTTAAATTAAATTAATAATTATCACCTTCAACAGGTAGTTGGGTCCCTCTGCAGGTTCACCTCACTCCTCCCTTCCATCCTGAACAACCACAATTCCCATTATTGTTGGCCCTGTTTGCTGCCAGGAACAACCAAAACACAGCTGCCTTGGGCTATACGTATAAGATACACCCTGAAAACAGCAATAAGCAAACAATTGTGGTGTTTTAGCTAGCAGTAAAACAGAACAGGGTCATATCCAAGTGCCTCCAGTTGCGGCAATCAACCAATTTCCTCCTCACCTTAACCCATGTTCTTTACTGTTGCTACAGCACAGCATTAGAAAGTGAAACCTAATATTTTCCCAATATTTTTCTTTCCTTTCTCACTTTGATATAAAGGAACACAATTGCGAAGTGAGTGGACCTGTTCCTGGAAGAACAGCATCTGCCTTTAGTGCTTGGCATTTGGATTTGTGTCACGGAATGCCCGAGTTTTTCAATCACATCAGCTAAGAGCTAGAGATAAGATAAGGCCAGAAAGGGAATTACATGGGATATATCCAGGTATAATTTGGCTTTATAGTTGAGGAGAAAAAAAAATAATCAGAGGCAGCCACAGAAAGCCTGAGCGACTGCAAGATTTCATCTTAAAAACAACTTATTTACTGGGAGCCAAAATTGGGATAACGTTTCAAGAAGTGTCTCTGCAGCTTAAAAACCAGAATCTGTTGTCAGCCTTGAGTTAAGCACTCAAACTTCAGTTTAAATGTTGAGTGCCTAAGAGCACGAGACTGTTAGGGTTAGGGGAGTGAGAGGGGGGTTTATTCTTTGGTTTGAAAAGGGCACTTTGTATTTGGAAAGCGTACCTTAGAATAGAATTTCTCAGGCACGCTAGGCGATAGATACGCAGTCCACACAAATCTGACTTCTCTAAGACCTCAAGAGCTTTTCTCACAAAGGCACTGACTTTTCTAAAAGAGGCACACAGGAATACTCCAGGGGAAGAATGTAGGACATCGGCAACTGCCTGTGTTATACCTCGGGTTAACTGCTTTCTCTTTAGGTGTTTCTATAGCACAATGAGCCCTGATGCTAATTGCGATCCTGAGGTTGAATGGGGAGGACTGGACGGCTGTGACCCATTTGGCACTGCAGCAACACGGGGCAAGGTCCTTGCAGCTCCTTCCTCTGAACCCTGCCACCTCCCCCATCAGCTTGACAGCTGCCTCTGGCTGAGTGACATTTGGGTGTAGGAAGCAGAGAGAAAGCTATCCTCAGCCTCAAAAAACACTGAGTCACGGTTTCAGCTACAGAAATAACACAGAAATAATACTGTGGGCTCACAGGGCTGCAAGGGAAGGTTTTTCCCTCCTGGCCTTCCCTGCTCTGTTGCAGCAGATTGCCCGCCTGCAACCCGATGGAAATCAGGAGCAGCACCTGCTACAAGTTAATTAGTACTTTCTGGCTCCCAGCAGCTGTTCATTTCGGTGTGGGTTTTGTCTTTATTTCCCTTTTTTAGCAGTTTGTTCAGTGATGGGAGCACCAAAGCCAGGTTGGCATTGGCGAGGTCAGTGCTGAATTGCATCCTCTGAGATGGAAGAGCTCCCAGGCAGGGTCAGGTCTGGACAGTGTGAAGAGAAATGCCAAGCCTGGGCTCATTCTATGGAGAAGATTAACTGGTTTAATATACACTGAAGGAGCCTGTAGTTCTCTGCTTTGAGTATTTTGAAAAGCGCCTATCTCTCTCTTCAGCTTCCATTATAGAATAGGCTGGGTTAGAAAGGACCTCAAAGATCATCTAGTTCCAGTCCCCTGCCATGGACTGGGATGCAAACCACTAAATTAGGCACAAGATTAAGTCAGGCCATCCTACCTCATTTTCATGAAGCTAAGTTTACCCAGAGATATCTCATAACCTATTTGCAAAGCTACCAATGGGGAAAAGGGGTAATTCATGCATGCGTTGGCTGAATGTCTTTTTCTTGGAGTTATGCTGAGGCCAACAAGCTGGGCCATGGAATGGAAATAATATGGAGGCTGGGTTCATGTGTCCCTCATCTAGCTTATCAGGTGGAGTCAGATCCTTTCTGCACCAATAAATAAATAAATAAATAAATAAATAAATAAATAAATAAAGCCATCCAGTACTGAGCTGGATGAATTTTGACCCAATTGCCAAGATCTGTCCAGGTTAGGAACTCTGAGGCAGAACAGCTTACAGTGACAGTGAGATGTATTCTCCTGTCAGCAAGCACTGGTTGTCTCCTGTAAGATGAACTTGTTCAGGCACCATCACAATTAAAGCTGATGAAGAGTGAAGTCCCAACGCAATACAATGCCACCAGCACAACAGATCAGCCTCTTAATAATAATAATAATTATTATTATTATTTTATATATATATATATATATAAAGATTTTCAAAGGGAGTGATGCTCAGAAAACCAGCTGAATATAAAGCAACCTGATGAACCCACTGGATGGTGTCTGGAGATGGAGGAGGAGGATGGAGGTTGCTGCCTGGCTTGCAGCACTTTGGGACAAAGGTCTTGGCCACGATGAACCCTCCACCCAAGGAAGAAGAGCTGCCAGATAGGGTGAGTGCATCACAACATCCAACAGGAGAGATTCAGGTTGGATATTAAGAAAAATTCTATGATCTTGTGATTTCAGCTGTCTTGGCAATCTAATTATACACAGAGACTGATACAGTTACGTGCTGTCCCCAAGATGAGTTGAATGACGATAATGGTAACGAGTACATGACCATCTACAATTAAAAAATGAGAAGCTTTGTAGAAATAGCAAACCGATCGGCAGATGGCAAACAGATGGATACAAGATTCAGAGATGTGTACATACAAAACTTAATTGAAATGAAAATGATTATTCATTGCAATAAATTCAGCTTGGGTGGATGAAAGGCAACATTCTTAAGTAAGTAATGGGAAGAAATGGTTTTAAATAATTAAGGCTTTCCTTACGAATGTCTCCTGAAGTATTCATGAGAATCTCTTCATAGGGATAATAAAGGATATATTGCTTCCGAATGACAAGCAAAGGTATTCGCTGAGCAACAAGCTCACTGCTGAAAGCAGTCATAGCACCTGGGTTAGTATATCGTACCAAAAGCATTTACATGGATTATGACATTCTTTTTAAGAATAACAGACAGCTCTGAATAATAATACTGAAGTTCATTCTCACCTTATGTGATTCTCTCAAACAATACATTAGACCACAATTCCTACCAAAAAAGAAAAAAAAAAAAGCATCACAGCAAATGGAAAGGCAGAATGCCTCAAGCTCCTCTGCAAACTCTCCAGCAATTACAGCACCTCAGCTCCCAAACAGACACGAGGAAAGGAAAGGAGCAGGTTCACTCCCACACTAAAACAGGCATTTGAAAGAAAGGACTTTCTCCCATCGTTACAAAGAATCCTCAATATCTCCCCCTTTATTTATTTATTTATTTATTTATTTATTCATTCATTCATTCATTCATTCATTCATTCATTCATTCATTCCCAGAAAGGGATGCCTAAATCACATATATCTGCCTTCAGTCCCACCTTTTCCTGGATACAAATCTTATTCCTCGTGTCTTCTTCCCTTGATTGTGAAATCAAATGAGCATTCATTTCTCCTGCCCGTAGATTTGGTTTAAGCGATGCCTCTCCTCTCTTCACACATGACTTTCTACAAACAGTTAATAAACAAAGATGTGCATCTCTTCATCTCTTTGGAAATTAAATCCGGAGACTTGACAGAGTTACACAGCTTGGGAGTAAAAAAGAAAAAAAAATAATAAAAAAAATATTTTAAAAAAAATTAAATAACAAAACAAAAATCTACTCCCCAAAAATAAGTGGATGTAGATTCCATAACAAAGACAGAAAGGGCATATAGGTCTTTGGACAAACTATGCTGTAGTTCAGGTAAACTACTATGCACCCACCATGCCTTACAATCAAGATCTGTGACTCCTCCTTCTCATTTCCCTTATCTTTCTTCCTTTAAAATGAGTCTCAGAAAACATATTTCTAACTGCCAAGCTGACCACTTTTTGCAGATGATACTTAAGGAAGAGTGAACAACAAATTATTTGTTGCTCTCTAACAGAGTGCTGATTCAGTTGTTTGTACAGTTCTTTTACATTTTCCTTTCCAAGGACTGCCAAAGCTCTCCCACTTGCTCCTGGGAACTTGCCAAGGTAACATCACACCTTACAATGACACAATAACTGAGGTTATATTATATAAAATCAGGTTTTTCCTGATAGGATGCTCATTCACTTGCATTCCAACAAAAGCAGTGAGATCCTGGCAAGTCCTACAACATCCAGAATCATATGGTCCACAGGGATTGGCCTGGGGGATCCCATATACCTGCAGGTCCTGGGAATCCAGCCCTGCTCTTGGGTCTGTCCTTGGGACAACCCCACAGCAGTTGTGAAGCTGCAGAAGTAAGCAGTGAAACCTGGCTAGGAACATCAGGGAGAGCAAGGAAAAGCATCACTATATATCATAACACAGTAAGAAGACAGCAGGATTCATTGTACAGCATCACCAACTGTGTGTTCCGCAGGAAGAGATGTGAACTCTTCTGCTCCATTCCTTGACACTGGTGCAGGTCCTTAAACAAAGCAGGAAGGCTGATCGAGGCCTGCAAACTGTGAGGTTATGCCAACAAAGAGGAGAGGTCCACCATCCATTCCCCATTCCAGTCCAGGGGGCTCCTGTACAGCCAGCCCTCCCCAGGATGAACCAGACTTGCTTTTAGCTTAGTGCTGCTCCTGTTCCATCTGGAAGCTGTTTTTATTTTTGCAGAGGAAGGGGACATGCTACGTGCAGATCTGCCCCATCACAAAGCTCTCCTCTCCAGCAGAAAATGCTGCAGCTCTCACTCGAGCAGCTGAAAGCACACAATAGGATTTGCTTTTCCAATTGAAACTGCAAGCAGAGGAGAGGGAGGTGGAATACTATTACCTGGTTTGAAATATGCCCGAATGCAGCCCCCCTACTTCTCTTTAAAGGAAGAAAAGAATAAAACAAGTGTTCAATTCTGAGTGGCATACAATGGAGCAGAGCTAAATTAGAAGCAATCTGAATACAAAGTTCATCTCCTGCATCTTTAGAAGGATACAACAGGTCTCCAATAACTCACAGGCAGATATTTTCCCTTCTGCAGGTGGCTGTGGCTGCTATTTGAACAGAACTGCCTCCCAGTCTACTACCTGGATGCTGTCTAATTTTAATTGATTGATACCAAAAAATCACATTTGCCTTCAAGTGCAGTTCAACCTTTGAGCTCAGGCTGAGCAAGTGCTGCTCTTCATTGTTCAGTCACATCTCCACACTGGGAGCCCCTGTATGGTGTTACATTGGCTTGACGTGATATGCAAGCAACTTTAGGTTTTAACAGTCCAACAACTTCCAGAAAGAAGCAAATCCATCTGCAGAAGCACAAAGAGATCACATTTATTTGCTCAGCTCCTGGGCTGCACTATGCCATGTTTCTTCCTCTCCTTCTCCCAGTTTCTATAATTAAAAAAAAGACAACTTCCATGCAGGCTTCTCTGAGCATGCCTGCCATCTCCAAACCCAATTTTACACAATGACAGCCTAATTAATCTTCTTCTTTTGTTTCAACAGCATACAGCCTCTGCTCAACTGTGGAATATGGTGGAATCTTGCTGAGAACACATCTGTCAGGGCTGCAGTGTGAATAAAGGAATGCAGCACGCTGTGGTGTGATTATATCTGTATTTATATGGATGTGCGCCTATTAAGTGCTCCAACACGTGTACTATGGAACCATCTATACAGCGATATCCTGAATTTTGAAAAACACCTGCAATCTGAGACACTTCAGCATCAAAATGCAACAGCAAGTCCAAGGAGATCTCATCGCTCCTACACCCAGTGCTTGGGTGAAGAAGGATGATACAAACTGGCCAAGGTCACACAGAAAGCCTGCAAGAGAGATGGGCACTATGCCAATGGCTCAGAGCATGGCTTACTTCTAAGTCAGGCTCCCTTCTATTTTTTAAGGGTTTGTCTCTGTTCTCCAGTCCCAGGGTTGCACTAACAATAATCACAGGCCCATTGTTAGCACTTCTTGGAGCTGTGAAACACGAAGCCCTGGGTCTGAAAAACTCCTGCTGACAGCAGAATGTCAACCTGAGTTACTTGGCTACAGCAAAATTCTACTGCCATGAACGGAACTGAAAACAACCATAATAATTATTCATTAATAATCCATCTTTACATGCTGGGAGTTTCTTTAGCCTTTGGTTACCCAAATCATAGAATCATACAATGGGTTGGAAGGCACCTCAAAGATCAGCCATTTCCAACCCCTGTCAAAGGCAGAGTTGCCAACCACCAGATCAGCCTGATGAGGATCCCATCCAACCTAGCCTTGGGCACCTCCAGGGATACCCACAACTTCTCTAAGCAACCTGTTCCAGCACCTCACCACTCTGCAAGTGAAGAATGTCTTCCTAATTACTAACCTAAACTTCCTCTCTTTTAGTTTAAAGCCATTCCCCCCTGTCCTATCATTATCAGACCACGTAAAAAGTAATTCCCCCTCCTATTTATAAGCTCCCTTTAAATACTGGAAGGAAAAGTGCAGAGAAAAGGTTGACTAACCACTGATAACCAAAATATCCACAGTTAGATGCTCCCAGTAGCAACAGCACCCGACCTGTACCTAGTTTTGCTCTGTCTACACTGCTGATGATTCTCAGGGCTTTGCTATGACTTACAATACTTGCTCATGTTCTTAATTCCTCCGTTTCTACTGTCAGGAAATGATGAGATAACCCCAACTGCCTTTGAAAAAAAAAGGTTGCAAGACCTTCCACCTGAAAAACTGCAAAGTAAACCCCAAAGAACTACAAAAGCTCTAAAGAAATCACTGTGCTGTGATAGTTTGATTGAGGTTGGAGGCTGATGTTTGGACGTCCAGGGCTGCTGGTGCTGCACGTAAATCACTTCACCACAAACTAATGAAAGGTCACAGGACTTCAATCAAGACACCCAGCCAGCATAAATCTTGTCTCCCCATGGAAGCCCTTGGTGCTGCACAGACTCACAACTGCCAGTGTCAGCCTCAATTTATTGTTCCAGTATCAATAAAATCTGGTTTCTTGGTTTTAAATATGAGAGCTAAATTTGTCACTTCAAGGGAGTGCAGCTATGTTATCTTCAATGCAGTTTCTTGCATTGACACTAGCAGCAAACTTGACCCGCATCTGGGAATTTTCTAACAGCAAAAGCTTTGCTGTGCACTACAATACTTTATTTCAGATTGGCTGCCTAAATTTCTGATAATGGCTAAAGAAATTATTTGCCTAATGAGCAGCGATATCAGCCATCTTCATTAGGTTCCACAGTGATAATTAGGAAGACAAAAAAGAGAGGGGAGGGGAGCAGGAAGAACCTCCAAGTTCTTTAGGATAATTATAATTTGTGTCAATTAAGACAAATATTTCAATTTCTGGGCAACGGGTACCTCAGAAAAAAATTGTGGGCTGTTGTAGTCACAACATGTCATGAGTAGTAGTGTGATCCGATATCTGCAGTCATACAATTAAACCTGGCATGTAATAATTAGAAAGCAGGTGTATTCCATGCTTACTACAATGTTTCTACTTGCTGTTGTCTTCTGTTAGCCCATCCGTGGTTAAGTCATCGTGGAGACAGAATGGTAATCCTTCCAGACATCCAGGGGATGGCAAAATAGAGTTTGGAGAAAAATTATCTATGGTGGGTAGGATAACGAGCCATTAGAAGTGACTGAGGAACTGGAAATGAGCACATAGGGAAAGTGTCCCTGCAAGGAGCAGGAACATGCAACACGTGCTCCCAGCGGAGGAGGATAACCATCCCACGGGAGATTGTGGGAGATAATGGAGTAATTTCTGAAATACAGAGAATTATCCAACGCATTTTTCAATTGCAACTAGGTACCTTGTTTGCATCTCTAAGCAAAAAACCCAGAACGTTTACACTGGTTTTGCCTCTTGGAAAATGTCTTCTCTGAAATATAGCTCGTTTCCCATTCTGTCATTCTCATGCCTGATAACCCCTAGAAAAACAACAGTCAAAGACCAGTTATTACTAAGAATAAAAACCATCACCCTCTACTATCATCGTGAAGAAAATTCATTCCAATGAAAGCTGCTGCTAATGAGAACTGTAGTTCACATGTCAGCGTGCAGTGAAACAATTAGGAGTTCTGTAGTACTTCATAAATACCAATATTGATAAAGCAGTAGAGGCTAAAATACAATTAGGCATTTTTATGGTTCCTAAGAACTTCCTGTGTTAATATTAAGTGGGCTAACGAGTTAAAAAGGAACATAAACTCCCAAGTTTCAGCCAACAGAGAAGTGCTTAGAGCAATGAAGAAGACATCACCTCCAGATCAGGTCATTATAAAATTGTCTGTAACAGGAATTTTTTAACCTCTTAATTTAAACTATCTTACACTAGTGAACTACATACACAATTTAACTAATTCTAAATGGTTGCTTTTATTTCTCACACTAAAAGAGAAGATTTTTTAAAGCTACCCAGGACATTTAGATGTTAAATTCTCATAAAAATTAATGGGAAGCGCACTTCCTAATTCCCTAAGCATCTTTGAAAATCTCAAATAAACAAGTTCTATTCATTTCGAAGGCTCCTAACGCACTTTACAAGCACTACTGGTTCTATACAGAACACATTTCACTGAAATGTAGCTACCTCTGTGATGAAACATGGCATAGGAATGCTACATAAAAGTTTAAAGACTGGCAGTAAAGAATACCCAGGGGTAACTGGGTGAAACTTAATGGCCTGTGATAGACTGAAGTTCAGTGCAGATGATCTAACGGGCCCTTCTGGCCTCAGATGCTGTGAAATTAAAGCAGCACAGTCAATGGAAAGTTCAGGAAGACCTGGGTAGGTGAATTGGGCACCTGAAGGATCTTTTCTACTCCATCTCAGGTACCACTACCTGGGAGATGGACCTGCAGCTCCACAAATAAACATTTACCCAGTCCCCACAGACCAGTCAGGATTGAAAAGCACATGCAAAACCACAACATGTTTCAAGAGAGAAAATAATGTTTCTTCTGACAGCAAGAAATCAACTGCCAGCTTTATACATCTCAATTCTGTATCATTTTCACAAAAGACCATCGTGTATGTCTCTTCGGATACTGACACAAAGTGCTGCGTAGGAAAGTCTGGCTATGTGCAATTATAGATGAATATATTGGTCGGAGCATAGTTAAAAGGATTATCATTTCATTGTACCCAAAATTATAATAATTACATCCACAGTTTTTCATACTTGCTTATTTTCAGACTATTATACATCCGCTTTGGGAAAGTGAAATCGGTGCTTGCAGCCTTGACAGCAAAGGACAAATGCTTTGACAGGTCATAATGCTTCTCTAAGAATAATTAAATCAAAGTACAGTGTAAATCCCAATGGTGCCTCTCCATTGGTAGTATTTCTATCAGGAATCTTCAAAACCTTAAAACCAATATTTAAAATTTATGGGTTTCACCTGTGGTTTCAAGGTGAGAGGCAGCTGTAGCGATGCTTTAGCACTTCCACCTGTCTCGCCTTTTCTTTCAGTGCAATAGAGAAAAACAGCAGAGCAAACCCCTCACCTATCTGCTGAGGTACACATTATTTCCATCTGCACAAACACAGGGAAAAGGGGTTATGATTGAAAAAATCCCCACAGCTCCAATGGGTAAACAGAAACACAGCATAATCATAACTGTTCATATTGCAGTATAAATGTTATGTATTTAGAGATGCCCCTTGCAAGGTCAGCAACAAGTATTCAGAGACATCACAGACATGGAGAACAGAGCTTTCATTATCTTTGCTTAAAAATAGGTAAGTCGTGCACAGAACGTTTCAATAAATTGCCCCAAATTACCCAGAGAGAACTAGCTGAGTATTGTAACTAAAAACTCTCCCTCCAAACTGAAGCCAAAGACAATCAAGATGAAAAAGAGAGAAAGTAAGAGAGAAATTGAGTTTTTCCTTCCAGCTACATCAAGTTGGACAAGGGCATTCCTGCCTCCAGCCAAAGAAAAAGAGGAGGAGGGGAAAAAAACAAAGGCAAGAAAAGGGAAGGGAAGGGAAGGGAAGGGAAGGGAAGGGAAGGGGAAAAGGGAAGGGAAGGGGAAAAGGGAAGGGGAAAAGGGAAGGGGAAAAGGGAAG
>JAPSGF010000075.1:303216-329655 GCA_035772895.1 Perdix hodgsoniae
GAAAAGGGAAGGGAAGGGGAAAAGGGAAGGGAAGGGGAAAAGGGAAGAAATAGTATTTTGATGGATAATTTTCCAAGAATCCTTCATCTATTCTCTGAGTCACCACAGCAATAATTAAAAGCATAAAAGTGCATGACCACAATTCAGATTATGACTTTGGAGGCATTCAGAACTTGAGTTTATAATGTCTATCTCAAAGATCTCAATCCTCTGAACAGCCCAAGTTCTGACCTTAGGATTTTGTTACACCAGAAAGCATCTGGACACTTTGCTGAATTCTGAGACCTGTTGGTTCAGCTGTTAACAGCACTCTGGGAAGAAGCCTTGCATGAGGATAAACGCCAGATCTCAGAAGCACGAAGGATTGTTTTCCTGCTCTCACGTTTATTGCTAACAAAGGCATTACTCTATTAACCTCTCCCACTTGGATTTCCCTTAATCTGTACATGCAACTTGAAACCCTTTAAAATGTTTCCTCTGTCCCTCCTGTGGTTTTAAAAGCTCAAGTTGTGCTATGATCTTTGCTTAAGAGAAGTTACTGAAGCGATGCATTCTAAACGTTATAATCCAAGCGGTCATGGCTGGATGAAAATCCAGTTTATTCAGTAATGCTACCACCCCGGCATGCAACCGTATTCATTTATGAAACCATTGCTGCCTGATGAGTTGAATAATGAAACTGCAGTAACACCAGCTCTGAAGATGAAGAACACTGGGGCATGCATTTTATGAGTTTTAATAAGATATCCGTAACATCATTTAGGAGAAAAACAGCTCCTTTAAGGCAGACCAAGCTGACATGCTGAACTTGATTTTCACCTTCAAAGATCAACTTTGGTAATGTGCCAAGACAGTAATTGCTTTTAGACCTCGTCCAGGTTGGGATTTTGCTCCAGTTCTCCTGAATGAGGGCCAGCTCCCAGATAAAGCCCCAAGGCCAGCTGCTTTGCTGACACATGTGAACAACGTCCACCGAGAGCAAAGCAAGCAGCTGTGCTGGCTTACAACATCTGGCCCCAGATCTGCTCCTGGGAAGCAGTGATTTGCAGCACAGCTGGCAGTTCTCTGGGTCCATTCATTGTAGAACACCTTGCTAGCACTCCAGGCTAACGTAGACCCATGCAACCAGTTGGTGTGAGATACAGGAGCCAGAAGGGAAGACAAATCTTTCAGATTTCTGTGTAGAAACATGGTCTGTAAACTACAATCTTACAGAAACAGGGAGAGAAAATCTGCATGGAACAGACCAGAGAGACAAAGAGAACTTCACTTTTTAGTGTGAACTGGATGCCTCCTTCCAGTGAGCCTTTACGGCAATGCAAAGCATTAAGAAAGCAAGGCCTAAGCTAAAACAGTGATCTATGACATCAGTTACTCGGTATACAAAAGAAAAACATTTGATCAGGAAGACAAAATAACGTTCTGATTTCACCATAATGACACATGACACAAGTTCTCAGCCATTCCCCAGCCACCTGAAGACTACGGCTGTGCTCAGACTGTATTTTAAACCATGGAGAAAAAGTAGGAATGCAACTCAACCAAATACCACAGGGGGAAAAGAAAGAAAAAGGTTTCTAGGGAAGGTTGCTGAAGCTCTGCCCTTAAGTGTGAGAATGCCACGTGCTGAAGCTGTGCCATGCTTTCCATCAAGGAATTATGCAAGGCAATGAGTTTGGAGCTGGAGCCTGCACTGCTGAGGGGAAGATCCTAAGGCAGCAATTCCAGGAAATTAAATCCCTGTGTGCTTACTGCTATGAAATGCCACACAAGCTGAAAGCAGTGAATGAGATACCGTATTTGTAACTCTTTAGCAGACACGCTTACGACAATTACAGTGATGAAAGCTACGCAGGCAGTGCTGTACATCAGACTTATTTTGCAGAAGTCCATAAATACGTAATTTGACTTGGTAAAGCACTCTAAGATGGCTTGGGGTTTGGAAAGTGATATTGAAAAGTGAATCCACATGTACACATGCTGCTTATTATACTGCAGCACAAGTGATTTCCAGTTTTCCTCTACTGCAATGAAATAAGAAGGCTAAAAATGAATGATTGATGCCCCCTACCATCCGTTTTTTTGAAGAGAGAACACTGGAATAATCTACACAAAAAAAAAAAGGCCTCAAACTAAAAGAGGGGAGGTTTAGATTGGACATAAGAAGTTTTCTACAGTAAGGCACTAACAATAGTTGCCCAGAGAGGTGGTGGATGCCCCATTCCTGGAGATATTCCATGTCAGGCTGGATGGAGCTCTGAGCACCTGTTAGAGCTATAGGTGTCCCTGTTCACTGCAGGGGAGTTGGACAAGATGATCTTTTAGGATCCCTTCCCATTCAAACAATTCTGTGATCTGCATTCATATGGTACTACATTCCCAGATATTCCAAGAATTTGTGGGCTCAGTTCTGAAATGATTTTAAAGTGGTTGCATGGAGGCAGGCAGGCAGCCTACCATGCAGTGCAAGATAGAAAATGCAGAATGTCAGATTTAAAATAAGCTTCCAAAAGTCTTTCCATAGGGGGTGCAGAACAAGGAAGGATGAGCTGATGTGTAATGGCACAGAGAATCAGGTACAAGTGATGCTAAAAGTGTCTGCTTGAAAGACTACTAAAATACATTAAAATGCACATCATGGTGAGAGCAGCGGGCAACTTAAAGAAAAGAAAATCTAAGTATCAACTGAGCTAATATTTTTAAGGGACATATGGCTTTCGAGCACCACTTTGATTATTGACCTGTTGAATGCTAATCTGCCTCAACAATGGGTTTGTCAACTTCTGAAAACATTGAATGGCCACTGAATAATCTAATATAGCCTACTAATAGGTGACCTCTTTAAAGAATATGAATCAAAAACCAACATAAGCTAATAGCTTGAAGGTTCTGATGCAACAGTGATCCTCAGCTGCCTGTCGTTCCTATTGCTCAAGCTCATTTTACATTCCTCACACCCAAAATACTGAAGGAAAAGAAAAAATGTTAAGACTCGAAAGTGCTTGATCCAGAGCTCACTGACAAATGCCAAGAGGAGTTTATCTATACTCACTGGTCCAAAGAAGGCTGAAGGGAAGGCCAACAGAGACCATTATCATGGCTCAGAGACAGGAGGACATTGTGCCCCTTAGATCTCTTTCCAAGGACAGAGATAACCCTGTGACAATGAATGCATGGCATGTTCAGTTGCTACTACCTCACCCTAAGGCAGATGCAGAAGCTAAGAAGCAGCCTTCCATGACTCCCCACCCCAAGCCCCATCCCTGGAGGCATTCAAGGTCAGGCTGGATGTGGCTCTGGGCAGCGTGGTCTGGTGGTTAGCAACCCTGCATATAGCAGGGGGGTTGAAACTAGATAAGCATTATGGTCCTTTTCAATCCAGACCTTTCTATGATGATTCCATGAAATGACGTCCAGCAAGATCCTCCAACAGACCCCCATCCCATTAACAATAACATAAAATGGTCACTTTCTCTTGGACTCTAGTCTGCATCTTTGCTGCTTTTCTAACTACAATTCCATTCCTAGCTGTAGCTTTTTTCTAATTAGTTTGTTATACACCATTAATTTTCCCTGTAAACTTCTTTCAGCACCTCCCTTCCCCAGATATTTTAAAGTCCAGCAATTAACTTCCCTCATCTCCCTTATCATACTGCCATCACTACGGGCTCCGTTGTGTTTAGTTATTTAGAACATTTAGTTCTTAAAATCACATTCGTTAGTTACTGTCAGCCAGTGTCACTGTGTGAAAGACAGACTCTCATTAATTAACATTTTTTCTTATATTAGGAAGAAAGAATACTGAGCATCTAGGGGGAAAAATGGAGTACAGGAACTAAAAATACAGCTCTGACTGTCTATTATGGTACAACAATATACTGCTCTTAGCAGACAGTTAATTGAGAACGTGAGCTGAGAATGAAATAAATTATCATTGTTCTGCATCTTCATGGAAATCAAACCCAAAGTGATGAGTACAACACACCTGGAGCACCTTAATTTCTGGGGATGGTTCCTCGTCGCAAAATGAACGGCAAGGAAGAAGCTGAGAAAACCATTGGGTGCTCAGGAAACCCCTCAGCAACTATATCACCACCACACTGAATTACACTGTGGAAGAGGATATTCCAGGGCTGCCAGCAAGGTGTAGGGAGCTGTCAGGTTACTGGGCTTTGATTTGGTTTTTGAAGGATGAGTAAGCGTGGAAAAGTGACTCAAATTTTACACTGTGCCATACTGCATTTTTTGAGGTTTTGGTGAACTAAGCCACCAGAAAATTGAGAAATGTAGATGTGGGAAACTTTCTCCCTCTAGCCAGGATTTGCTACTCTGCATTATAAAAAAGTAGCCACAAGAATGAGTTTGTTGCTTTTCTCTTAAAGTGGATGATTTTCACTGTATCTGCATTATGCAAATTCATGGTGTTAGTCCTTAATGCATGGATCAAAGCTACCAAAACTTGCATTGACTAAATGGATGCTCACAGAGCCTTTGGAGCAGCCATGGAGTCAGCAGTAATCTATGGATTAAGAATCCCTTATGTTATGTTTTGGTACAACCACCTACATCTCAAACAATGTCTATACATAAAACAAGTCCAAAGTTATTTAAAAGAAAAATTAATCAACAAAAGCCAATTTAAAAATCAAGCTGAGATGCTGTATTCCACTAAGGTTTACAAGGACATAAAATGACAAATGAACCATGTTTATAACGGAAATTGCACATGGTTATTCCATGATTTATGTTAAATACATAATGAATTAATATTAATTAATTCCAGAGATCTGATTTCCATTCTCAGTTTGCACAGTTCCTACGCAAGAAAGACCTTCATCTTCCCAGCTGGGGTCTGTTAGAAAAAAGCAATGTTTGTTCTTCTACTCTTTTTTTTCTTTTTTTCTTTTCAATTACTGTTTAGAAAGCACCTTGAGACGATCTGAGCAGAAGAGATGCTACAGTCATCCAAAACCTGGGAGGTCCTGAAAATAGCATGACGTCTTTGTTTTACCCCATGGACAACAGGGGTGTTGTCAAGGGAAGTGATCCACACAAAAATCCAAGTCCAGTGATCTGGTCCCTGACAGTTGAGTGGTTGTCAACCCTTCCCATGGCAGAGGGATTGGAACTCGGTGAGTCCCTTCCAACCCAAGCCTTTCTATGACCTTCCCACCAGACCTTACCATCTGCTTCCTGGCTCTGTCCACCTGTGGAGCCCTATTAGTGAGTTATCAACCTGATCATAAGGATGGCAGTGCATACCAACAGCCCCATATGCCACAGCACCACTCTCAGTACTGAGTGATGTTGAGCTTTGAGCTCAGCCCCTAAGGATGCCACATGCCAGTGTGAGCAGCCAAGCAGAACGCAGAGCACCCTGCACAGCGCTCTGCAGACATCACCTTCCTTTGCTGCAGAAGAATTCAGACTGCCACAGCCCCCTGACAAAGATATTTTGCTGCAGAGCAGGTTCATGTGCCCTGCAAGATCCTGCTTGAAATGCAGAGAACCCCATTATAGGGACAGTAAAAGACATTTCCCAAATTACCATTGTCTCTCTGTTAGATATACAAATCCAGTCTAACATCTATTTATTAGCACTAGAAGCCGGCAGAGCAAACATCCATTGGGGAAATGACACTTAGTTTCAGCTGAGTGGCTACAGACCTGGATGAGAAAAGACAGAACAGAGAAGAGAGGACAGAACGGGACAAACCAGGTGTGTCACATTGGACTGGGTGACAGTGATTCATAATGCAGAACCAAAGAGTTGCTGTGTGACTGTCACCCTCAGCACTTTGTGAGCTAAACTGCAGACAACAGGAAGGTGTGGTGAGGAAAGGTAATGAGATCTGACACTTCTTGCTCCTCTCCAAATTAGTGCAATTCAGAAATGAAATTTTCCCTGACACCACTGCTGTAATTTGGAAGACAATTTTGTCGCATGAACGCAGAACAGTGGGTTTCAGTAGGAATCAGTATGGAGAGAAGGATTTGGATGTGGTGCACGTCAACAACACACACAAAGTTAGCAGTTCCAGCACAAACAGATGCAGCCTGACATCCCCATTTGCTTTCCTATCTGCTAATCAACAGCAAAGTTTCAGCTTTCCCACCATTTTCAGGGTGCTCTATGGAAGTCCTAATCTTGCCACCCTAATCCTATCAGCCCTGTCTTGGCAGAAGCTCTGCTGTGATTCCAGAGGAATACACCTCGTGCTCCCATTGCTTCTCCCAAAAACACTGTGTGAAAAGGAGCTGACTTTCTGAATCCCCCCTTTTTTTTATTTGGAGGAATGATGAAATATCAATAAGGAATCCATGCCCCAAAGGCTGCATCACATTATGTACTTCTCTCCTGCACACCCCTGCATGGGACCTTCAGTGCCCTTTCTTGGACCCACATCGCCCTGCTTGCTTACCCAGCAAACTTTAGCTGGGCAAAGCTCCCCTTGAAATCATATTCTACACAGAAAGCACTAACTGCCTTGAGAAAAAGCTACGAGCCAATGATCGCAAGAACTACTGATGAATATCAGTCCATAATCTGAAAGTTTATAATCACAAGTCTATAATCACAAAGTTAAGACTTGAGCTATTTCCATAAGCCCACAGGATGTTGACGAACAACTCAAAAAGCTGGAGAACATATACAGTCCATTTCCTCCTGCATTTAAAGTGCAATGTCCACTTCATATGACAGAGTATTTCAGGAAAGACTACAAAGGAATACTTGTATGTATGATGGCCCTGAAATTTAATCCAGGAAGACTAAAGTTCTTCCAATTCATATGTATGATAAAACAGATGAACAAAAGCTTCAATGCAATCTTTGTGGTTAAGAACCCTTCAAAATTCAGAGCAACCACTGTGAAGTCAAAATTTTCTCATTAAAAAGCTTAAAGATGAAAAAACTCCTTTGGTAGGATTTTCAGTGACATAGCTATGTATATATGCATGTATGGCACTGTATGAGCTGAGAGATTTCATATATATCTATTATGTCTATTATATATCTATATAAATATACACATATATTATTTATATATATATATTACTTATATATATATATACACACATATTGAGTTCTCATGGGAAAGCTATTTTTATGTAAATTTGGCACAGAAATGCAAAACCAAGATGATGCTGGCAGCTGTCTGGGAAAACGCTGATGGAAACTTAACATTTACCACTGCAAGCAGATACCAGCAATGAAATCAGTAAATGAAAAAATGATTTTCCATTAAAAACAGTTTTGTAGGATAGTTTTCAACCAACTGAGAGATAGCTGCACACGTACATTCATAAATCAACCACATTCAGACAAATAACAAGTAGGAAATTAAATCTAAACACATATTACACACTCCTCAGCATTCATTGATAAATATACACCAGCTCAGTAAACATTTTGCTTCCTGTAGCAACTTTTGATGAAAATATTTTCCCTGTTTGCCTTGAAAAATACAAAGAAAAAAGTTCTTTTACAACCAAGGCTTCATTTTGTTAAGAGCTATTTGTCCGTAGGTAACTTCTCACTGGCTCCATATGCTTGCATGCCGTTGCTGTTTGGGTGTTTAATTGCATTTGAATTGCACAGTGCAGGTCTATCAACACCTTACTGCTGTAACTAACTGAAACACCACACATGTAACAAATAATGGCATCAGCAGGGTCCTCCCAGAATCAAACTCAACACACCTACAGAGTGGGTTACACATTGTGCAGTTACTGTGGGCAGTTATCACACAGCAATACTTTTACATCCATCCTAACTCACCGCTAAATGAATTGAGAATATGGAAGGCAAAGGCAGAAGAGAAGCAGGAGCTGCTGGAACTCCTCTTGGATTTCCTCCCCTCTCCTCTCAACAGTTGTTTTTGGGGAAGGGAAAAAAGAAATATTCCTATTTTATGTTGTTCTATTACTTAACACATCTTTTTCAGTTAAGGCTTACACTCCTGTGAGTAAGCCTTGACTGAGAAAGGTCTGGCAAATAATATAATAACATAAAATTAGACACAATTCCCCCAGTGCTTTAAGTTTGAAAGCCTTTGTCTGATTTAAAAGAGAAGAAAGCAACAAAGGTAAATCCATCACTGAGAAGGACAGCATGAAGTGAGATATAATACATATGTCACACATGATTTAGAGGAGTCTGGCCTAAGAGCTAAATAGTAAGGCTCTGTATGCAGATTCATCGATAACACAGTAATTTATGGGACAGTATTTAAGAAAAAAAAATTACGAAGGAGGAATACACAAAAATAAATTTCCTTCAACACAGCCTAAATTTAAAAAAGCAATCTAGCAACTGCCAATGAATACCAAAACTCCAGAGTGATTAAATAAGTCAGAGCATAAATTATGCAACACAGTTAATCAACATGCGTGCAATGTGGAAGAGTCCTTTTGCAGAGCAATGCAATGCTGGGAGGGGAAATTGCCCCGTGCATTCTGAGACCTCCTTGGGCAGCATTTCAAACTTGCACCCCAAGGGGGGTTTTTCCCTTTGCAACCCCACCCATGGCTGGGACAGATTGCAGACAGGTGTAGGGAGCAACTGAAAGCACAGACTTTCTCTGCTGCATTCGTCTTAACCTACACAAAAGGATTTCCTTCCTCTACCTACTTCTTCTTTAGAGAGATTAAGGCTAATCTAAACAGTGCCCCAGTGGAAATCCAGGATTTATTTTCCATACTCACTTTTTCCACACAAAAGCACTAGCTTGAATTCAAGACACATTTATCAATGTGTTTGGCAACACCAAGTACCTCATTAATAGCTTCCCCAGCTTTTAATGTTAACATCAGTTTACTTACATGCACATATGCACACCGTTCTGTTCTTTGTGGTTTTGAAGGAACATTTCAGCTGGCAATTTCAAATGCATTTGAATGCTGTTGAAATTGGCATTCCAGTGAACCAAATGGCTCAACCACCCCTTCACCCACCCAACAACAGCCCTGAGTTCAGAGCATGTCCAAAACTCTGATTTAAGGGCTCATCTTGGGCTATATGCTCACGTGGATTTCTGTGTTACTCCTAAAAGTATCAGCACTTATATAACCATCACCTATCAAACATCTGAGCGCAAAACTTTCTCTTCCTCTCTACCTTACTTTCACCATCTTTAAACTCGCATCAGTGAGTCCCAGATTCATGAAGGTAACGAAGCTTGAAATCATGAGGTGCCAGGCTAAATTTAGCCTGCCTGAGACTGACAACTGTCAGGCTCCTTTGAAAATCACAGGTTTAAAAATAAAGTCTGCATTATTATCAATTCTGGGTGCCAAGGAACTGGAGCATGATAAACAAAGGCTTAACTTTCTATAATTCGATGTAGTGCCACTGCCATTAACATGAACAGGATTCAAATGCCTTTTATTCAAAATTAGTAGCAACTTGTAAATCCTTAATTTATGCATTTCATGGATTCTCACTTCTTTCTTACAGTTCCAAATAGCTCAGCTGAAATGGGAACCCATCACACTGGGACAGGAATTCACTCTTCTGGTTCACTTCAGCATCAATCTCATTGCAGGGTTTTGTTAAATGAACTGGACTACTCCTCAAGTATTGCTTATTTGCCAGTCAGATAGTGCCAAGACTTTCCTGTTCACAGAATCACTAAGATTGGAAAAGACCTACAAGATCATCCAGTCCAACCAACCACCTATCAGTGGATGTTCTCACTAAAATACGATAGTTTTCACTAAACCATATCCTTCAACACAGCGTCCAAATGTTCCTTGAACACCTCCAGGGTCACTGACTCCACCACCTCCCTGTGCAGCCCATTGCAGAGCCTGACCACTCTTTCAGAAAAGTAGTATTTCCTAACGGCCAGCCTAAATCTCCCCTGGCACAGCTTGAAGCCATTCCCCCTAGTCCTACCACTGCTACATGAGAGAAGAGGCAGACCCCCAGCTCACCACAACCTCCCTCCAGGTAGTTATAGAGAGCAATAAGGTCTGCCCTGAGACTCCTCTTCTCCAGACTGAACAACCCCAGCTCCTTCAGTCGCTCCTCATCAGGCCTGTGCTCCAGACCCCTCACCAGCTTTGTCGCCCTTCTTTGAACCCACTCCAGGGCCTCAGTGTCTTACTTGATGTGAGGGGCCCAAAACTGAGCACAGTACTCAAGGTGCAGCCTCACCAGAGCTGAGTACAGGGGAATAATCACTTCCCTGTTCCTGCTAGCAATGGTGTTTCTGATGCAAGCCAGGATGCCACTGGCCTTGGCCACCTGGGCTCACTGCTGGCACATCTTCAGCTGAGCATCAATCAATACCCCCAGGTCCATTTCCTCTATGGAAATTTCCTCTTATTTCCTTATCCTATTTCCTCTTCTTCCAGCCACTCCGCCCCAAGCCTGTAGCATCGCTTGGGGTTGTTGCATCCAAAGTGAAGGACCCAGAATTTGGCCTTGTTGAATCTCATCCCATTGGCTTCAGCCCAGCTATCCAGCCTGTCCAGATCCCTCTGTAGGGCTTCCCTATCCCCACGCAGACCAACGCTTCCAGCCAACTTGGTGTCATCTGCAAACTTACTGAGGGTGCACTCAATGCCCTCATCAATAAAGGTCATCAATAAAGATATTGAAGAGGACAGGCCCCAGCACTGACCCCTTGGGAACACCACTTGTGACTGGTTGCCAGCTGGATTTAGCTCCATTCATTACCACTCACTGGGCCTGGCCCTCCAGCCAGTTCCTTGAACAGACAGAAAACCTTTCCTTCTGATCTCTTACTTCAAAGGGATCAGAGCATGGTTTTCCATACGACGCACAAACCCTGATGCCTGCCTTTACTTAGATTCAAATAATTATACCTCCAAATGAACACATTTTGTCAAACTCAACATTTCCCATTTGGGCAACGTATGGTACCAATTTCCTCAGTTTTACTTATTCTTAAACCAAAAAGGTAAAGCCCTGATTTCCTTTCCTTACGATTTCATGTAATTTATTACCACTTCCAATTATTGAAGGTACAAGATAGAAATCAATCTTTGGTTAACATCATTTGAAACCCCTTGTTCAGCAAGCTGAAGTTGCACTCCAGGAGTAAATAGCTCACAGGGTTTAGATTTTGTCCAAACACCTTATATTTTTCTTTCCCCAAAAGTAATCTTCCCATCAAAACAGAAAGGAGAAGTAAGATTTCAATGCAAGCAAGTCTGGATGTGAGGATTGTTCACAATCAGATGTGAGCTGTATCATTTAAGATCCCTCATTCTGTAAAACTCTCAGTGACTTTCTCTACTGCCTGATAGGGTTTGCTTCAAAGTAGATAAAATACCTTAAACTTAATGCAATGCAGAATGCTCTGGTGAAAAAATAATCTAATCCATTAATATCTGCAGAATTGGGCATTAGAGGAGACTCAAACTGACATCTTTTTCCTGACAGATGTTAGCAATAAGGGTAGATGCCTTTTAAGAGTCAGCATGTGTAAAAGTGATTTTGTGTTGTGATGAGTAACTACAGCTAGTGATGCTGCAGGGCTGCTGGCTCCTTAGGGATTAAGAGTCAAGCAAAATCACCCACTTTCACAGAAATCAAGGTTTAATTGAAAGGAGGGAAGGAGAAGGAAGGAAAGGAGAAGGTAGAATTGAGTTCTCTGAGGGGGGTGGCGATTTTAATATCCAACATCACTAGAAAACTTTGGCATCAATTTTTTGAATTTTCTGAAGTTAGAAATAAGTCAAGACTTCCCCAGCTGAAGGTGACATTGGAGCTATCACTTTGCAGCTATCCATATATTCCTCTTTTTTAGGTTAATTGAATTCACGGTGACAGTGAGTTGGCTGGAGTGATACCAGCACAGCCTTCCATTAAGCTGCTGGAACACGAGAATAGTGCCTGAGATGCATTTCTGTTCCTTTTGCTTACTCACCTGGCACAGTGACCCCTGTGTGCAATACTGCTGCTCAAGGAGCCTGAAGGCAGTAGGGGCTGTACATCTGCCTTAGCTATTCAAAAGCCTTCTCTCATGTTTATTAACTCGCCTGTTCTAGGTATGCTGTTCTAAAACATAAGAACAACGGTATGAACTTATTTTTTAGTTTCTGCTGCACAGTAGACACGGGGGAATCTTGGGATATACTCATAGAAGGGCTGAAATAGGAAGGCTGGCCTAGAGATAACGCACAGATGAAAACACTTCCTCATCCAGATGCCCACCCTGCCCTGTAGGTCATGAACTGGTTAACACAAGGATTTGTCTTAAAATTGGCAACTCAGTACAACATACACGTCTTTGTACACCGGTCTAGTTAAATTACTAATTTATCTTAAATTAAAACTAAATCAGCAGCAATTTCACAGCAACGTTTTGCCATTAGCTCAGTGAAGCAGTACTTTATACAACGTTACTAAAGGTTTAATCCTGTTGATCTCCTCTCCCAACAGTGTCCTGTTTAAAACCAGGACTACTCTGGACTAATGGGGAAATTAAACCCATACCTGAAAGGTACAAAAGACAAACTTACTTTATCTCTGCTATATAAGAAATTAGCTCACCACTTCTGAAAAAAAATCCTCCTACAGCTCTGGTAGAGTTCCTGGTTAAGTATTCCCAGCCTTCCTATTGTGATTTATTAATTATGCAACATGCACAAACAAACAAAAAGCACTTTACACCCACGGCTGCTTTTTAAACACCTGCATGTTATCTGGAAAAACAATCAGACACAGATTGGAATTTATCTGCGTGACCTTGGGTGATAATTAATCAGATCTGCTGTGAATCACGACCCACTTATCTCAGGTGACCTTCCAAGACTGTGCTAAGGGGGAAGGGATAACAGACTCAAAGATGGAAGAATCTGATGTGCAGCTCATGGCTGTGTATGAGAACTGCCTCCATCCCAGCATGTCCCACTAGGAGGGAGCTCAGCTGAGCCTGAGACACCAAAATGCCCCTAACGGCAAAGAAAGCCCCCCAGGAAGGGGCTGCATGGGGCAGAGCCCAGCCAGCAAGCTGAGGTTGGGATAATTTACCTCTGCTCAGTGCTGGTAGGACCTCGCGGATGCCCTGGGTACAGCTTGAGGCTCTCTGAGAGTAGGCATGGGCAGCTTGGAGTAGTAGTAGTGTGTGGTCAGAATATGATTGAGACTGGAGGATCTGAGCTCTGAAGGTAGGCAGAGCTGGGACTGCTCAGCCTGGAGGAGGTCCCATCCGTGAGGGCACAGGGAAGGAAGAGGCAGAGAAATCTGGAGCCAGACTCTTTGGTATTTAAACTGAACTAGAGAACATTTCATTTGCCCACAGAAGTTGTGGATGCCACATCCTGGAGGTGACCAAGGCCAAGTTGGATGGAGCCCTCGACAGCCTGATCTGGTGGGGGGCAACCAGCCCATGGCAGGGGTTGGAATTGGGTCTTTGAGGTCTCTTCCAACCTAAGCCATTCTATGGCTCTGCACTGTTACGGTGAAGGTGGTCAATTATCAGGGCAGGATGCCCAGAGGGCCTTCAGCGCCTCCATCCCCACAGATACTCAAAGCCAAACACAGCCTTGGATACCCGAGCTGAAGCCTCTCCGTTGCCTTTACCCTTCACTACCTAAATGTAAAGCCATACAAAAGTCAATAGCCTTGTTTCATGCTATCACTCTCGCTCAGTGCCGCAGAAAGATGTGTGTAACTCTCGCAGGCAGTTTCTATACACTTCACAAAGCAATCCTCCTAATCATGATCTGAAGCAAAATCCAATTACAGGCCCTCTCGTCTGTCCATTAGATTACTATTAGCAAAGATAAAAGCTATTGCTTGTAGCACTGCCCTCCCTCTTTGCTCTCCTAAAGCCTCCCACTCAGGCGGCTCCAGAGATAATACCAACACACGCTGCTATGGAAGGGTCCAGCAGGAGGAATCTCTTCCTTTCCTGTTAACAGAAAGGAAGGAACCAGCTGCTTTGGATGCCAATGGAGCAAGTGAATCATGCTCATTACAAGCCAGATTTGAGAAGAGCTCAAATGCCCAACCAGTTTCTCCTTTAGGCACTGACAGGGTAGGCAGCACTGCAAAATGCTCTGAACTCCACGGTTCCCACACAGTCCTTTGGGGCTAGATGTTTGGCATTGAAGGCTTTTGAACACCAAAAAAAATAAAATCCTGCCCACAGTCACAGCTTGTGCAATGGCGAAGCGCTAATGATGAGACACAGGAAGAGTCTTTCTTCTTTTTGCGTGCACTGCAGTCTCTGACTGCTGGAAGGAGAGGCTGAAATGTCTTTGCTGTGCACAGGGATTGCCTAAAAAGCAGCTAAATCCCCTGCCACCAAGGTGAGCTGCCTGCAGATGGAAATCAGATGCGTGCAGGAGAGCTGGAAAGCATGGGGACAGATTGATGGGCGCCCTGTGGGACCCGCTCGCGTCTCCTCTTTGTGATAAGCAAGCTCAGCTTTGTTCCCTTTTGGCCACACTGCAAAACATAGGAAGAGAGATAAGCTTGCTGAAGCAATGCAGGCAGAGGATAGGGCATTACTGCAATTAATTAATTAATATAATTAAAATGCTCAACCTGGCTCTGTTACAGAGTCCTTGCAGGTTTCCTCACTGTTCCGTGCAGGGACTGTGCACCCCTGAAGCACTGCACATCACTGAGCAGAACAGGGCCCCAGTCCCAGGGCACTCGAGCATCCCTCTAATATAAACAATAATATGCTTAATTATATATGCTGATAGGGTGAAAAGATTAGATAAACACATGTTATATAACCCTAGCAGAGAATCTGCTGCTCCGAGAGCTTTCCCCAAAGGAGTGAACTGAATCCTTTGCACACAGGCTACCATTGAAGTACTGTAGGATGCTTTCCCATTCTGAACACCAAGAGTTGTTCACAACTCTTCTTTCAGAGTTATAATCCAGGGCTAACGGGAGCAGCGCAGCACAACTACCCCTATACACCTTACATGGATCCACAGAAAGCCCTTTATTATTTATTATTATTTATTAATTATTTATTATTATTATTTCCTTTTTTAATGCTTGCGGAGTAAATATATCCATTAGAAAGGTCTAAATGGTCCTGTATATGAAGGATCCAACTTTTTCAGACCCACTAAACTTGTTCTGACGATCCTGGCTTAAGGATCTTAACCAGTTTTCCTTGACAAAGATCACATGGGTTGATATTCATCCCTAATAATTCACTTGTGGGGAGAGATGAACTAGCTAATTGCATTTCTAATGATCACCCTTAGGCAGAAGTGCTTCCCGTTGAGGTGAAAGAAGAAAAAGAAATGAAGGAATAGGCAAGGGAAAAACCAAACCAAATCAAAAAAAGGAATCATCACAAGGAAAGCCAGAGACCTCATTTAGCAGCCATTTTTCATGTGCTTAATCAAGCTTTAGGTCTCTGTGTTTATCTTTGATGACTGTCCAGAAACTCCAAAATGCCAGAGGTACAAGGCCAATAAAATCACAAGCAGTTATTGGATTTTAAAGTTGCTCACAGATATGCCATGTGAATCCAAGCTCATTTATTTTTAAGTATTTACTACCTTCAGCACAATGAAATGTGACATTGCTTCTCACTGTCAACTTGCACCACTTCTTTTAAGGCTATGAAGCAAAGTGCTGGGTCCTGGATTGCTGGCAGTTCCTCTCTATAGCTGTGCTAAATTGCACTTGTTTAGGAAATGCCTGGCTTCTTTATTTTTCCCATTTGCCTATAACACTTTTAATGTACAATCACTACAAATTTAAGTACCCACGGAAATTTGTAGAGTGGTCGGATTGGAGAAACTGTTCTTGTGGAGGCTCAGGGAGGGAACAGTATTTCCAAATTGCTTCTTTTTATAGTGCATCACTGCTTTGCACTGCTACACTCGGGTATTTCCCTTTTCCTTGTTGTATTTTTATGTAAATGTTCATATGCTTTGACAGAACATGGATTGATGATTTTTTTTTCCCCAGCAAAACAAATCTTTAATGAACATATCTACATGCAGTGCTAGTTAATACACGTGGAAACTTCATAATGTGGAAGAAACTGTGCAGGGTTCTCAATGGGCTACAGGATCAACCTGAGGTTTTAAAACATTACAGTAATGCAGCTGAGCAGCTCACTCCACGCAACAGGGTGATAGAGAATTCTGCCATTAAAAAATAAGGCAAATTTGGCCAAACAAAATCTTTTTTTTTAAGAAGAGCATGATAAGAAAGACTGTGTGAAAAAACTCAGATTATTTTGAAGGGTAGAGTTCACTTAGCTTATTTTATATATATGCACATATGTAGGTGTCAGCAATCAGGCTTTGCAAATATGCTCCAATATGATTTTGGAAGACCCAACAAGGGTTGTTGGGTCTTCAGTGATGGGCCATGGGCTCCTACGGGTTGCCTATTTCTTCCTCCCGTTGGCTAAATTCTGCCCCCATCACCCCCATCAAATAGTAACTGTAGGACAAGATTTCATGACAATCTTTTGAAACAAGTTGAGTTTTGATTTTCCAGTCCAAATGCATTCTAAACAGTGGGTTGCTCTTTTATGCTAACTATGTCTGGGAGAGAATGGAACTACTTGCTGAGAGAGAGGCATAAATAGCTTTGATATCAAAGGCACTGAAAAGCTTTATTTACACTCACTCTGTGTGAATACCAGCTTCCATATGGCCAAACCCATGGATTACAGCTCTGTGGGGGGAAGGTGAATAGGTTATCATGAGCTTCTTGTACAAATTGCAATCCTCCAGCAAATAACACAGTTTTCAGCTGCTTCTGTCTTAATAGGTCCATCCAAATCACTTTATCATTCAAATCTGTTGTGACCTGAAATAACGTAGATCTGCTCTGAACAGAGGGAATAAAACTGGAAAAAAAAAAGGGAGAAAAGGAGACTGTGTTCTCTTAAAGATCATTATAACAAGTGCATTTTCTCTCCAGTGGAGATTAATAGAGGGGACTGTTAGATACAGAAACAACAAGCAGAGGAAAAACACTTCATAGCCCTTACGTACAACTCCTTCCAATGCTGCTGCAATACCAAAGAGTGAGGGAGACAGGGATGCTGCAGACTGCTTACAAGGGACCAAGCAATGGCTTCTACTACTCTCTCAGATGAAGAACCTTTGCTGATTTAGAGGTGCACCACTGGATCATATGCACAGCAAGAGGTTTTCTGCTAGAGCTGTAAGAGTGTTTAAATGCACTGGGAACAGGATTGAATACACTGAGAAAACTTCCCAATCTGTACATGGAGCAACTCTATTAAAAAGCAGATTTTTTTTTGCCAACTGCTAATTGGTTCCTGGGGGGAGACGAAAAAATACGCCTTAAAAGCTGCCAGCCCTAGCCCAGACAGCTTGTCCAAGGCACTGGGAGAAGTTGGCATGCTTCACAATGAGCACAGGACAGGGGAAAAGTTGGAAAAGGAGAAGGCAGGAGCTTGATTTTGCTGCAAGAAGAGCAATAGAATCATAGGACCATAGACTCATTAAGGTTGGGAAAGACCACAAGTCCAACCCCAACCCATCTCACCGTTCCCACTGACCACATCCCTCAGTGCCACATCTCCTTGATTCTTGACCTTCTCAAGGGATGGTGACTCTGCCACCTCCATGGGCAATCTGTGCCAACACATTTCCACTTGTTTAGGGGACAAATTGTTCCTAATATCCAACCTGAACCTCTCCTGTCTCAAGTTAAGGTCATCCTCTCTTGCCCTATCATTGCTATCTGGGAGCAGAAGCCCCCCTCACCACAAACTTTCAGGCAGTTTTAGAGAGAGAGTGATAAGGTCTCCCCTGAGCCTCATCTTCTCCAGACTGAACCGTCCCAGTTCCCTCCCTAACATTTGTGCTCCTGACCCCTAACAACTCCATTGCCCTTTTCTGGACACTCTGGAGGGACTCACTGTCTGCCAACAGGGATGAGGGGTGCAGCCCATCCACCATCTGCAGGCAATGGAGGCAGATACACATAGGGATGTTCAATTAGAATACAGAGAGGCAGCAGAGTTCACAGGGAGGGAAATACTGACAGGATGTAACGAAACAAAACAAAAAATCATTGACCAAGCAAATTGGTGAAGACTGCAACACAGTACAGAAGGGCTGCTGAGTCTTCATCCTTGCACATTTTCAGAGTGGCCAAGGTCTTGTGCAACCTGATGTAGCTTTGAAGTCAGCCCTGCTGTGCAGGGAGGAGAGACTAAATGATTATCTGCAGAGGTTGCTTCCTAAAGACATTTTTCTTCGATTCTGTGACTCTAAGTTCTTCCACCCTGCCAAATCCTATTGTTGCCATGAAAAAATGCCTGAAAAATACTGTATCCTACAGCAATATAAACAAGTTCACATGGTACCAAACTAGAAAAAGTAACAGGATTCCAAACAATGGCTGCCTGCAAACTGTGAGTGCCTCTGGAAAAAAGAGAAGCTGTCAATACACACAGGGAACATCTCAATAGCCTCCAGAAATCCACTGCCTCTGATGCAGCAATAACAAACATGAAAGCTTCTTTACTTTTCTTTAGATTATTCACATATAATCCTTATAATTCACTGATCTTGCAGATATTAAAGCCAGCTAACGATAACCCTTCCTGTTCTTCTTCCATCAGAATCTTTAAAGTCTTATTTACAGACAAAAAGTGCCTTGCTTTGATTGCTGCCTATTTGAACCATTGGGTGAGCAGGCAAAAATCAAAAAACAATTATTTTGGTGCCTTTGCAGCTCCTTACATCTGACATCTTTGAAAGACTAAGAAACACGCCACACAGAATTTAATGCTTTACTTCACTCTACCAAACAATTAGCTCTCTCAGCTCCTTCAGGATAAATGCCAGAAACCTTCATTTCAAAGACTGCCTCTATGGATCATCTATGCAACAAAATGTGTGTGTTGGTAGCATACTACTAATTAACCCTGGGCCAACAGGAAAAATTCTACTTTCAACAGGAAAAGAGAGCAGACAGAGCAGACCTGGGCTCTGCTATATGCACTATAGATGCTGTATGTGCTCTGCTACATGAGGTATATATGCTATATATGCTCTGCTACATGTACCACTGGTGCTCTACGTGCTTTGCTATATGTACGCTGCTATATAAGCTCTTTGTGCTCTCTACATTTACTACAGGTGCTCTGTGTGCTCTGCTATACGTGCTTATCTATACGAGCTATAGGTGCTGTTTGTGCTTTGCTGTATGTGACTGATCAGACGCAGCATCAGAACCAGAGGATCCAGACCTATCATTATCCAGGTAATGATAAAGGGATCATTATTATAAACATGAATATGAACATGGAGAGGACTTTGATTCCTTACTTCATTCAGCTCCTAGCTCAGCTTCCTTAGTCCTAAGGCACATTCAAGTAGTTAAATCTGATGTACTTGCTGAACGTCTGTTAAGACTGAAGACACTGTACTCTTCAAATTAAGACTTTCACTAAGAAAGAATCCAGAGTTTCATTAAACATGTAATATTTAGCTCACCCCAGAGTTAGAAACAGTCCTTTGCAGTTATAAAAGAAACAGAAAGCAAACAACTCTAACCTTAGCCTAGAACCAAATGCAATGCAACGCAACACAGCTCTAACCCTAACCCAAATGCAATACAATGAAATGAAATGCGGCCTTAATAGAAATCAAAGCGCAATACAGTGGAATGCAGTTCTTTCTCTTTTTAGTTAGACTCACTGTTTTTTCACTCAAGCCAATTATAACAATTATTACAGCTTGAGATTGGCACCACTGGCAAAAGGTTTTCTGTGCTCTCCAAACTACTTGAGCAGTGATTATTTGTTAACCCAGGGGCTCCAATAACAAGACAGTCCAGTGTTTGTGCCAAACAGCTGATTTCCATACAGCTGCACGATTTCACAGAAAAACATTCACAGCTTACTGATGGAAGTGATAATAAACATACGGAATAAAATGGAAAGGGGTTGGAGAAGAGAAGACATCAATGAAAATTCCAAAAAATGCCAGCTGGGGAAAGTTGAGAAGTAGGTATGAATGTGAAAACAATAGGATTGAAGAGTTAAAACGGATTTCACCAGTTTTCTGAAGTGAAATTCCTCTACAGTGAAGGAAATTAATGAAAGAGCCACAAATTCCAGGTAGCAGAATCATTTTCAAAGAACACTGGTGTAGGCTAACAGCTCAGATCCCATTTTCAGAGACTTCTAATGGCCAGTCCAGATGATAAATCTCAGTGAAAGCATGTATTATATGCCTAAGTCACTTACAAAAATCAGTTTTCAGCTATCCTGTCACTTTGTTCTGGAAGCTGCAAATTAACTAAAATCATCTTGTAATACACGTTACAATTGAGAGTAGAAATCACAGCTCAGATCATACAGGGAAAGCAAATCATTAAGGTTGGAAAGACCACAAACATCACCAAGTCCAACCCCAATCTGTCCCTACCATGCTCACTACTGACCACATACCCAAATAGAATAGTGATATCATTAAGGCTGGAAAACATCACTAAGACCACCAAGTCCAACCCCAATCCATCCCACCATGACCACATCCCTAAGTGCCACATCTCCATGGTTCTTGAACACCTCCAGGGATGGTGACAACACTTGATCACTCTTTCTGAGAACAAATTGTTCCTAATATCCAATCTGACAGCCCAACCTGTATAGGATCAGTACACACAAGAGCATATTAGACAAATAAAACCAGTCACCTATATGCTCCATTCTTTTAGGTGCCTCAATAGCTGAAATCTACTCAAAGAAGGAGCAAAACCCAAGCAGTGAGGGCTGTTCTTGGATACTTTTGCTCCATTTCCCATAAAGCCTGCTGAAAGTACACTGAGCTCTGAACTGCTGAAGGGCCAGCAAGGACAATATTGAAGTTGTGAAGAAATTAACAGATAATGGAGGAAGTGACAAAGTCTGCCCAATGTTGAGGCTCTCAGTTAAGTTTTTTTCTTGTGATCCAGGTGAGAAATCTGGACCACAGCTTTCACAGCAAAATCCAGCTGGAAAACAAAGGAAAATAACAGCATCCTAAGCAATTGTACCCCATGAGGAGCTGACAATTACCCTGGGTTTTTTGGAGTACACAGAATACTACCTCTCTCTTGACGCCATGCAAGATACCCAGCTCCATTCATATCCACACCATCTGGGCTGCCTGCCTTCTGCTGCACCAACTTCCCACTTCTGTCAGCAGCTCCTCTTGCTGGAGGCACCTCTGCTTCCTAGAAATGCCAATGCAACGCAGTCCTTGGCAAAGGAAGCACCTATCTAAATGATGGATGTGCACCCTGGAGGGTTTATTCCTGTGCGCTGCACATATGAGGAACACGGCTTGAATACTACAAGTATTTCCTGCATTCTGCAGAGGCTATACCAGGAAATTAGAAGCGATGCTAATTTTTGTTTGTATCAGCGAGACAGCCTAAGCAAGGCAGCATAAAATAAAATGGAACAGACACCAAGCTCCCCCTGAAAAGCTATGAGATGTGTTCCAATTAAACCACTGCTGCTGCAGCCCTTGAAATCTCTCTTAAAGTTTGACTTCTATTAAAGATCCCAGTTCTCAGAGCCAGCTGTTCCAAATCAGCTACAGTAATGCAGAAATTCAGGATATTTTCCCTGGTATCTCACAGCGTATCTTTGAGACAGTATTTTATCACAGATTTTTATTTACAATCCAGGATTTCCTCCTGTTCTTCCCAAACCACAGCACTGGAATCTCACCTGTTCCAACTGAGTCTTGGAGAAAAAGGCAAGGGGACCCTGGCATTAAGCTGTATGGAGGGGCAAGTTGCAGTTAGTGTGGGTTGTTTGGATTAAAAACTGGTAGTACTGCAAGAAGACTCCTGCCTGGCTCCCAGACTAAATACATGCTATAAACACCACAAATCTTCTCACTGTCTATCCCCTAATCCTGTTTTAAAACAACCTAATGAGAGATTACAGAGTGACTATAGGATTTTTTGTTGTATTCTCATAATTCCTAGCCAGGACAGAGACAGGGGATATTACAAGAAATACCACTGTTCAAATATCATGATGCCAGTTCTACATATTCAACTTTTAATTAGTTAAGAAGAAAAAACAAAGTTATGAATCACTTGCTATTGTCACCACTTGCTTCTCTGGTTTCATTTAAATTCTTTTAAAACATTCCCAGGTTTGAAAACCAGCACTGATTTCCCTTTTTCCCATACTTTGGGTTGGTAAGATCAGCATCATGCTCTATGCTTTAGGGTAGAAAAATCTGACAAATCATAGCAATACTGATGGAGTCCATCAGCTGCTGCACAAAGGGCAGTTCTGCTGACTTCAACCACAGAAGACACTGGGATGCAACATGCATTTATATTTTTTTGTGGGTGGATAAAGTGCTGTCATGCAATGTGTATTTTCGTATCAAAAACATAAGCACTGTGGCACACTGACAATCTTTCATGGTATCAGCTGCTTTCTTCTCTTAGCTGCATTTTCCTTCCCTTTATCCAATCCATCCAACTCAGAAGTAAATGAGAAGTTCCCCACCTATTTCAAAAGGCTTTGGAAGCAGATCCTAAAGGAACACCAGATATACCTTCACTCACCTGTTAAATCGTACTATCAATTAATACACATGAACATTCCTTGCTCTGGCTGGATCAGGTCAAGATCAGATTATTCAAGATGACAAGGTGGAAGTGTCAGGAAGAAGCAAAGAGAAAGAAAGGATTAGCTGAGCGTTTTGACTGGGAAGTGGATCATATTTTACCTTCTGTCAGTTGCAATGTCTGACATCTCAGACTGGTACCACATTCCACTCCAACTGGGGATGGAAGAAGATTGTACTCAAAAAACCCTCTTCCACCATCAAATAAAGATCACAGTAGGATCTTCCAAGTTTTCTCAGATGCAAAGTATCAATGAAAGGCTTCATCCATCTGTGCCCCAAGTTTACTTTCTGGTCTTTCCCCTTGCAACCAACATTAGGTATGGAGGTGAGGGGTCTGCCTACACTCCATGGTATCAGCATCAAACCCAGAGACACGATGCAAATGAATGTAAATAGATGTGCCTGCTTTAAGCTCCTTTCCCAGTTCCGAGACACTCTGTCTGCTATTGATTTGCAGTACGTAGAGCAACAGAAATCACAGTCTGAGTTTTCCACAATTAAATTTAGTAATTCCAATCTGCTGCAGGCCAGTTGGCAGTACAATAACACATCCATCAGCACTACCTAAACAAGGCAACAAGGTAAGAGCGAGAGAACAAAAGTTCCAGCACTGACTTATTTTGAAGCTCCTTTAAAAGACAGGATTAGGGCAGGCAGGGTGATTCTGAGCAAGGAGTCCCTGAGAGCACTTTTCAAATAAGAATTCAGATTTGCTGCATGCTGATTTAAAAGTAGCCCTGGAGACAGATATGCAAAATACACGATGGAAAGTGGTAAGGGAGAGCAAGCACAAAGTGACTTGGGCAAATGCTTCTTTCCTCATGGAAGTCAAGCGGAACACGAATGCTGTTTTCTCCCTACTTATACTGAAAGTATACAGCATGGTGTTGGAAAGCCATGCTCTGCCTTGCATATTGCACCCTGTAATTGGCTTATGGACCTAGCACTTTTTTTCCTACAAGGAAGATGAAGCATTATACAGCACTATGTTCCCTTGCAAAACGTGCAGCAGGATCTACTACAGTAAATGCTATTATGGTTTTCTCCTTTAGCTGCAATAGCAGCAAGAAGTGCAGCCACCTGTAAGGATCTGGGTCTGCCGCCCTGCAAATCTGAGTTCTGCTGGCGTCAGCAGCCCATCACACACTCATTCAGTAACACTGGGACCCCATCCTCACATGTCTATTTGCATGAGTGATGCTCCAAGCCTAAATGATCGCCCCAAATCACTACTGCTATGTTCTTCAAGCCCCCCTTCCTCTCACTGCTGCAACCCACAAGTGTCCAATTGCTTCCTATCAGAGACAGTGAAGTTACAGGATCCTTTTTAAGCACTTTTGCTGCTCTCAAAATGAGTGATTTTTATTTTTTTGCTTCTCATGTGCTCCACAGCACACACGTGCAGCTGCACACAGCCTTCGCTCCCAGCGAGGGAAAAATATGGTCAGCTGCAATTATTGATTCTACATTGTCATCAGGACTTTAAACTGTTCTTTAAAGCCACTGTGGCCCCAGCGTAGAAACACAGCAGTTCCAGCACTAGAAGTGCATTAAAAATGCAACACTTGAAGCCTGCCTAACAGATTGATATTTCCCATGAGCTGTCGAGTTGAAATTAGCTATTGAAAATTCACTTGTCCAAAGGCATGTTAAACCTACCTGAAACTGGGCTCTGCTTGTTTGCTGGCTCGTTTGTATGTTTAAAAAGATGCTTAGATTTTGAACTACTCATGATTTAAATGAATCAGAGAAATTTCTGTCCTTTTTTTCCCTTTTTTTCCAGCATTTTAAGACCGACTTCTTTTTCAAACACCAGCAGACGCTTATTTGATCCTGTTTGCACCCTCCAAAATGCCAAGGCTGCCTTGAAACCTGTTGAAACCTGCTCTGTCTCCACAAACTTTTCCCTTAGCTGGGATGGGGTCTATATTATAGAAGAGATATATGGATCCACAGGCCATCACGAGGTTGGTTAAGGGTTGTATCATCCTCTGAAAGTGCAGAGTCCTCCCCACTGATGGAGCTGTTTTGGGGAAGCTAGAGGTGGGAGTCCAGAATACCACTCAGCATCCCAGGAGGTCATGAATCTCAGCAGACTGATGGCTGTCACTGCTTTTTTGGATCCATAAAAAGAGAAATAACCTGACAGCCTTGAAATCTGGTGGTGTTGGACACCTTGTAGCTTTCTGATCACAAAAAAAAAACACACAAAATTTAATTCAAAGGAAAATCTGAGCTATGTTTGCCAGTCTAAGTGAATTCTCCTATGACGGAGATTCTATAGATAGCTTTCTATTTCATTTCATGGTATTTCTTCCACTGTGATGCTACAACCAGAAACCACAGTGGGAACAATTTGGGACTGAATAGAAAATGATAGCGTCTAGACAGCAACTGTGCCTGAAGTATTTTCGAGGAATATAAAAAAAGAGAATTCCCATCAGCTTTGTGCTGCTAATAGCTAGAAGTTAAATCAAAATTAATGTTGTCATTATTAAGCAGATTCAAGGCAGGTATTTAAAAAAAAAACAAACAAGCTCAACGACCTGGAATTGGAATTCTAATTTTCAAAGCTGGACAATTATTCATCATTTATATTATTCAATTAGTACTGATGTTTCTAATGAGTAATGCACTATGTTTCCATCTGGTATTCAAATGTGTCATTCAGTTTTATTCTAAGGAAAAAAACAGAGCTGCAAAAGGTTTTTTGATGCACACCTAAAAGAAGAGGGAAATCAGCGACTGGATTCCCTTTCTCATTTTAGAACAATCATTCCTTTGGAATAAAAACCATTTTTGCAAACACACCGAGGATTTAATATCTTCTCAATCTTCTTTTTAAAGGCACCAAACATCTTCCTGGTTTCTCTATGTTGCCAGAAGGTTGGTCAGGTTTGGATGGCCACAGTGCCTTCATGCAAGTTCTGACACATCAAATCATCCAGACTGGAACTCATCGTTTCAGACTGCTAAAGCCATTCCTACAAACCTCTTCTTGTACCCAAGCAGGCTGCCCTGACTCACTAAAAGCACCTCAAAGAAACAGGAAATGTCAAAATACTTGCGTGACATTTCAAAGCACTTGGTTCTACTGAGGTCAAATAAAGCTAAATTGTAGTATTCATTAATTGCTTCACAATAATAATAATAACAATAATAATAATAATAATAAAATAATAATAAAATCACACTTTGATTTTTCAAACAAACTTGGATTTTGAAATTTAAGAGCATCCATGTTTTTAACATCAATTATGTCACAGATCCCATTGGGGCCACATACGTATCAGAATCTGTTCTTTTATATCCACAAAACGTACATCTATAGAAGTCTGGTGCGCAGCTCATCTCAGCTGAGCAGCTCAGTTCTAACAGCCATCGCTCCCACTGGCCTCTTGACTTCATCATGAGTACTCAAGAAAAATGAGAAAACCTCTTTTCACTTGTAAGGATGCTTAGAATCAAAACAGCCCAACCTGAAAGCCCCAGAAACCTTCCCATTAGCAGAGCAGCTTGTAGCCTCAGCCAAATGCCACAATTCCAAGGAAGCAACAGAAGCGGGCTTTAGGGTCTCTAACCCAAGCAGCTCTCTTTCCATAATAAGGCCATTACATTCTATTGGTGGCATCTCCGCACGACTGCCCTGATAATGAAGTCCATAAAGGATGCAGTCTGCCTTCTGCGGAGAGACTGGAGCAGCCACAGCCTGGCAGGGAGGGAAATCAATGACTGCGATGCAAGCACCCTGTTGGCTACGGTGCAGAGTTATCAATTTTCTTCCCAGCTAGACAGCAGCTGCTTCACTCACTCCATTTGTTGTGTGCTTCCTCCCCC
>JAPSGF010000075.1:329755-368138 GCA_035772895.1 Perdix hodgsoniae
AAAAAAAAAAAAAAAAAAAAAAAGAAAACATAACACACACACAAAAACCCCACAAACAAATAAACCATGGCAGCAAAAAGAACAAAGGCTGTTCCTTCATACAGCAGCTGGCCATGACATCGTAAACCAGGCTAGAAACATTTTTATGCAAGAATTTATATTCATGTCAAGCTGAAGATCCAGAGATCCTTCCAATAAGATTTCCATTTGGACCCAGTAGAACTTCCAGCCTTGAACACCAAGGCATCTGGTCACCTCTAAACATGGACCCAGCTGAGACTCCCAGCTGCTGTAGGGCACTGAAGGCTCTCCCATTGGGCAGTGTTTGTCCCACTGTTTTCTACTAAATATATTCAGTTTAGTGCTGGTAAAAGGAGTCATTTATTCAGTGTCTGATTTTCCTATGAAGGGAAAAAGAAAAAACAACAATATCTGTAAGTGAGCAATGAGCCCACTTAAGGGATTGGTGCCTTGTTAAGAACGTTTGCTCCAGTGCTCACCATGGATACATCTTGACTGTCTGACTTGAAGAAGGGCAACAAGAGACACGGGCAGATGAAGATTTTGCCTGAGTGAGTTGTTCAAAATACTCCAGTACAGTTTTTGCATATATATCTATTCCAGTATTATACAGTCCTTTCCAGAACAAGTGTGGTTTTAGAGTATGAGAATGCTATTTAACATGCTCTCCTTTCTTTTTTTCTTTTTTTAAATAAAGGGAATAAAACTATATGAAATGTCACTAGGATAAGAAAAATGATGAAATGAACACAAAGTTACCCATTAAAACCTCACAGACAACATCTACCTGGTTTTCCCACAGTCACTTTGAAAATGAATCTGCAGAGAAAAGAATGTAATTCAGGAATCGTGATGCCAAATTAAGTTTTAAACTTATTACACATAATGGTAATCACCCCTGCATGCGCATTTATCCTATAGCAAATGAGTCCTACATGGTAACCTTTCAGCACTGTGGTTGGTTTGCTTCTCTGACCACACGCTCTCACGGATTTCAGCTCTCTCATGGTTCTTGTGTTTAATAGTTTGTGCTTTTCAACTTTGGTTAGACTTTTAAATTAATAAAACTGCTTTCCCCTTGGATGGTATAGAATGGATAACGAGTTCAATCATCTCTAATCTATAAAATATGCTAGGACACTCAATAAGCTTGGTACAGTGCGTGCAAGCCCATAATTACAGGGCAAAAGTAGCAGGTATTTCATATTTAACCACTGCAAGTGTCAGCTCTGCATGCATGCATCACTGAAGGATTTAGAGAAGAGGGGAAAAAAGAAACTACTAAATATATTTACTTCAAGCAAACAGAACACCAGGCGCTCACAAAGACAACACGAGCTTAATGTAATGTTTAATTTACAGCTTGGGCTCCTATGGCAGCTTTACTGAATAAAGTTATTTCGTACCACTGAACAGGATTGCCTTTGGGGTGGTGGGGAACCTGCCCCAACAGGTGAAATATACTTCTGCAAGAAGTTTTGACTTTCAAATGGAAGCCTTTGAGATCGAGACAAGTCCATCATCGTTAATGCTGAGAACTAAGCTGTGGAAACCAAAGGAAATGAATCAATGCAGTGGTTCACCAGCCATGTGGAGAACGTCGCTCCTGGAACTAATAGATGCTATGCCATGCCTCTGGACTGCTTCCCAACCATTCCTACTCAGCTAGAAAAGGTCAGGAGGAAATACTGCTTTATTCCCCTCACTTCTCCCCATTCCTGCCTCTTTTTACTTATTTCCACAGAGTAACCTGTAGCCTAAGCGAATCCAATGCTGCAAACCACGAATTAACAGAACAGCAGGATGCTACTAATAAGAAGGAGCAGCAGACAGCAAAAATAAGTTCTGATCCTACTACTCAAGCTTTGCCCAGCTTCAGTTCTCGTTCTGGTTTCTGACTGGCCACGCAGTCAAGGAGTGTTGCTCTCAACCATACCACAATAATAATAAAGATAAAATCATACAGCCACTAATTAATAATCAGCACATAGTTCCTTTTTACCTACAGGTTTCACAGCATGAGCCTTGGAATAAATCCCAGTGATTCACTGCACAAACCACCCCTTTTAGATTGCTAAACACTGTCATAACCCGGCTAAACAACAGGGAAAAATCAAATTCGTGAACCACTGACTTGTATAGAACAGGTCTCACAGCTCAGGTCTGTTCTGAAGCAAAAAAACCAACAACATACCAAGATTCAGAGTGTCCCCACTTCTTTCCATTTTAACCCCAGGCTGAAGTCCAGCTGCGCTCAAGGAAACACTGAGTTATCTCAGTACTCTTCCAGTGCCTCACTTTTTCCCCCTCTAACACAGTCAAGGGGCTGTGCAGCTTTTAACATGCTTTCCCAGCACAAAGCAATGAATAACACCATGTTCCCTGTCAAGCTGCAGCTCTCAACGTATAGCAGCACAATGCTGCAGCAGTGATTTTTTTCTGGCAGTGCTCTCAGTCATTCAGGCTGTCTTTCCAGTGCAGAATATTTTCCAGGTTTCTGAAATAAGCAGATCTGGTTTGGACTCTACTTCAAACAGAGAAAGAGGGAAATGACCCCAAATCTTCATTTCTGAGATTTTCAAGACTATTCAGAGAGCAAACGTCTGAAGCTATGATGGCCATGAATTAAGTGGGCAAAAACGGGCTGTGGAAGGGAGAAGGAAGCTGCAACCCATGCTTTTGATGGCACCTACAAAAGAAACTCTAAAAAGGTCTGCTTCCCAAATCACTGCTTTTTGGCAACAGGGCTTTTCTTTTTTTTAATGCAGCTCCAAATGGCTGCTGCATTGCTCCAATGCATGAGCTGAGGGATGGCTTTCAACCTGCAGTGTGCGCCCCAAATTTCAGATAATTGTATCCATCCCATCTTTCTACGCAGAAAATATCTTAAATTGCTATAGCCAACTTAGAAAGCCACCATTAGAAAGTATAAGAAAACGATTTATGTTAGACAGACTAAAGGTCCTAATAATGATGTTAATCCTATTCCAGTTTCTTGTTTCTTGAGAACAGAAAAAACCTCCCAGGATCTCACTTCAAAACTGCTTACAGCTGACAGGAGTTCACCATCCTTAATGAGCTCAATAATTATCACTATTGAATGAATATATTGATCTGTAGCTTCCAGTGATGACAGATTTCCTTTTTGAGCTGTTACAGCGGATAGAATTACAGTATATCTCTGTATACATACTGTATGGATATATGAGCAGACTCAGGAGCAAGTATTGAGAAAAAATGGCTTTAAAATGATGTAAGGGAAGCCAAAACAATGTGCTCTGTGGGAAACCCCCAGTACATACACTACTCTACAGGATCAGATCTACTGGTTGCATTAGAAGTTATTAGCAGCAGTCTTTTAGCTACTTGATAACCCAAGAGAGGTGACGATAATACCTTAAATCTAATACAGCTCTGTGGATCCCAAAACACTATTAAAACTGTTCTCAAATAGAAGAGATGATGTTCCCCTGTTTCCCAGAGTCATAAAGCAGACTGGGAGCACAAGAACAAACCCAAAGAGGAGGGATATGAAGACACGACAGTTGCTAACTAAAGGCTTTGTCATCTTTGCAACTATGAACAACAGAAATAAGGACTGTTCTGATACAGTCAGCTCTGTGCTTCCTCACTTATTAAACTATTACTTAATTCTTTCCCTCTTTTAAAGCCCTTCATTGATGACATCTCAATGCTTGATCACAACGACTATTGGTTAGCTAAAGCAGTTTTACAGGTAGGTCAAGAACTCTTGATTTTATTCCAAGCTTTTGCCTGTGACATAATGAACAATCACAGACAAGCCACTTCATGTTGTTTCTCAATACGTTAATTAGAACTAATACTCATCTCACGGTTGTGCAGCTGAAAGGTGCTATGTGCAAAGATTCGACTTCTATTTAGTGTTCTTTGTTTTGCTCTTTAAATGGAGATAAAAAACTATTTGCCAGAATTCCCCAGATCAAAACGAACAGCAACCCCCAACAAACGCCACAGGCAACAAGAAGAGGCTTCCTGTACATTGTGCAGATCAAATTCATTTGTCACAAAGAACCACGCAATTTGGGTTCTACTAAGAGAGACAAAAAATACTCTGAAAATTCAGTAGTATACTACTATAAGTTATATTATAACCTTTAAGTAAATATATATACATACATACATATATATACACACATCCTGCCTACACTTAAACTTGCTGCTGAAGGCAAGCAGCTTGCTGAGCCGCTAGATGATGTTAGGAAAGGACTCTCAGAAGCCCCAACCAACACCATGATGCTAGTGTGCTGGGGTGGAGAATTTAACAGTGGCTCAGCAGTGTCAAAACTATTTTCTGAAAGTGTAAATTCTGTTCTAACTAAAGCCCATCTCATCCTCCTGATCAGTTCCAAAAGAACCAGTCAAGATGGTATCACATTTTACACAGGGATGGAAGAAAATCTCTTTACAGATACCAACCTATTCTATAAGAATCAGGATTTTCCCAGAACAGAGCTACTCAGGAGTTCTGCCTCCAATCCAGAGAAAGCAACTTAAACATTTTGCACATTTCTTGGTTAGTGGCTAAGTGGAGAGATGACCACTCACCTTGGATGGATGAAGGAAATGAAAGTGAGTTCAAACATCCCTGGAAGTGTACAAAATCAGGCTGAACAGGGCCTTGCTCAACCCAAACTGCTGCCTGATTTAGTGGCTGGCATCCCTAACTGCAGCACAAAGGTTGGAACTGGATGACCTTCGAGGTCCCTTCCAACCCAACCAATGCTATGAGTCTATGAAAGCCCTTGCATAGAGTCTCACAATTGCTTGGCTGAGCCTGCACCAGAAACAGAGACTCCTCTGCCACTAAGCACTTCACCAGATTCTACCTTGGATTAAGTGATTTTAGCTTTGCAAAAACAAACAAACAAGCAAACAAACAGCTGGAGTTGCCCTCAGCTCACTTTGTTAACTCAGCCCCACTGACAGCACGGGTTGCTGCTGCTTTCAGTTTGTTTCTTAACTGATTCTATTACAGCTATAATAGCTGCCAGGTTACAGGTGACTTGAATATCAGAAAGGCAGGGCTATCACTAAAACACACAGGTGTGTAAAATTATATGGAAACATAAAAGATAAAGGGAATATGTTCTTAAAGTGCCTTGCAGTTATAATGAAAAAAAAAAATACCACAGATTAAAAGTTTCAAGAACTCCTTAAGATAACTCCCTTGGAACAATGTTACGTCTGCAGTCTTGAATTTCTGGCAGAGGATAGAATCCACTGCTGTAGTGACTACTGTGGTACTTCCTAGGCATTCAACTAAATGAAGAGCTGCTGGACAAAATGGAAAGGGACCTGGTTTGTTTTTAGATTTTATCATGAAAGCAATCTGGAATTTGTTAGTGATCAGTAACCACAGTAGATTATTTCTTGAAGAATGTATATTCTGCATTGGTTTGGTTGTTCGGTCAGATGCGGTTGGATATTAGGAAAAAATGCTCCAGAAGAGCAGTAATGCATTGGCACAGGCAGCCCAGGGATGTGGTGTCATCATTACTGGAGATGTTCAAGAACCATGGAGATGTGGTGGGCACAATGGGGTTGGGTTGGGACTTGGGGATCTCAGAGGTCTTCCCAACCATAATGATTCTGTGATTCTAGGAAATACGGTAATGATATCAACAGCTCACCCAGCGCCATCCAACAGAGCGATATTATCCCTAATTTCTGGTAAAAGCTCTTTCCTGAGGATCTGATTGACGGTGAAAGCCTACTGTGTGCAGTCCCCCAATGCTGCACTCACTACAGGTGTCCAGGCTTTGCTTTGCACCACTAGAAGAATCTCACACAAATTACCTCATTCCGTGGGAACTGATCAAAATACAGAAAGGTTGTCCCTGCTTTCTGCTGCAAACACTGCCACCAAAATTGAAAATAAAGGTGCCAAAGAAGTCAAGCTAACCAGTGAAAGAGCTTTTTCATTCCTTACGCGTAACTGGACTCAGAAGAACACAGGATCTGATCCACTCTGTTTGCAAGGAAATGGAAAACCTGAAATTGAGGGAAAAAGCCACTCCCCTTAACCAGGAGTTCATTTCACAGATAAAATAATGTGAGCCTTGCAGCAACAAAACTAATTAGAAGCAAATATTTACAAAACGCATAGAGGCCAGTTAATGATACTGTAATGGTATGATATAAAAACTAGCATCTCCCACATCCTGCTTTGGTGGCACAGCAGGGTGGAACACCTTTCAATACCCAGAGAAGCAACTCTTATTATTTTCAGTTTGTTGTTGCTTTCTTCAGCTGAGGGAAAGCAAAAATCCTCCATCAGCCGGATTTCTTCACTGTAAATCTTTTAGCGAGTTGGAATAGGCTGCTCTCTTGATTAAACACAGGACTGTTTTACTCCATCATTTCCAGTATTAGCACCAAGAAGAAACACATAAAAACCTCACTGTAAATGAGCAGTTGCTGAAAAAGAGCTGTGTGTGGCTTATAAGGCATCCCAGTGTCTCCGATCTCACTAGAACCTAGAGATCCTGCTCAGCATCTTACTTAAAGTGCAGTAAACAGGTCTGCAAATTATCAATGTCTAATAAAGGTAATTGGGAATGGTCAGGATGAAGAAAGCGTCTCAGCTGGAATGATCTCCGAGGTAAAAGAGAATAGGCATGGAGAGGAGGAATTTGTGCCTGAAATTCTGACTTCCAAGGGTCAATTCAAATTGCAGCCCAGGCTGACACAAAGCCTACCAGTAGGATGCCTGATGTCAGAGGGCTTGAGATTAGACTCCTGCGTCCATTGGAGAGATCTACTCTCTCATAAGTGAATATTCATTAAGCAGCCAACAGATGCAAAAAGAAGAATATAATAGAACAGTACGTGGCTCAACAATGCATCATTGATTTCACTAAGCCCTCCTGGACCTGTTTAAGCAATAGGGCTGCACTCAGACTGCAACACTGTAAGCAAACTTCCCCCAGACTTGGCAAACCAGGCATGCTTACCTGGCTGTGCTAATTATTCTACCTTACATTATTCAAAAATCTTTCATTAACTGGATGGAAAGCAGCCCACTATTGTCATTCTATATTTCATTCCATTCCTTTTTAATTCAGTCTCTCCATTAGGGCTCAATCTGATTTCATCTCTTACTTCATTTGTTTGTTGGAGGTGGTTTCCTTCTAATAGGGAAAACTGAGGAGGCACACTTGGGTACAGCACAAGCAGCCCAGCTCCCTCTTAACAAGACAAATATTACACCAAGTTAATTTGAAGGTAGTGTACATAATGCAGCGTATCAATTTTGTATGACTTATGGGATTGTGCCTACAAAATAGTAACTTAAAACCACCATTGTGTTGCCAGTGACAATTACTGCACTGTAAACTGTTTCAGTGGGGGCACACATTAATTTCATTCATTGCAGCAGGCAGGTAGGCACGCACAGAGGAAAAAAAAACACCGCGAAATGATGAATGCTTTACAATTTACAACATAAATAGTTCCTTCAAGACTACAAACCCCTGTCATGTCAGAAGCACCTTCTGGCACTGCTCCAATTCATTAAGCCAGCACTGCAACGACCAAAAAAAAAATCTGCCTGCAAACATACATTACTATCATTGTTAGCTCCATTCTGCTCTGCCACTCATATGGGTGTGACAGCAGGGAAAGCATCGAGGAGTAAAAACTCATGAAGACTGCAATTAAGAACAGACCCAGGGGGACTTCCTTCTCTCTTACAGGCGAGTTACTCACAAACAAGGCCTGGAAACGTAAGACTCAGGAACCATTCCAGGGTATGCTGGGGGCACAGTGGGGATTAGAAGAAAGCTGGATTCATTTTGGGTGGACAGATGCATGCTTTAATCCCACCAACCTCTTCACACCTTCATAGAATCACAGAATATCCCAAGTGATGAGAGATCCATAGGAATCATGGAGTCCAACTCCTGGCTCTCATCACTTCTTTTATTGTTACTGAAAGCTTAAAAGGATCTCTCTGACTGTTCTGTATGTGCAACAACAACAAAAATAAATCTCACAACTCATCAAGACAATTTTGGTAACTCACGCTTGGAGTTTGAAAGCAGTGGGAAGTTCTGAAAAGAAAACCACCGACCACCACCTGTTTGGGTCCTCAGCCAAAATAACAAAGGGAAAAAAAAAAAGATAAACAATGACAAAAAAGGAAAGTAAGATTGCCTGGTGTAAAAGAAATCTGCAAATGTAGAGGAACTTTTGATATGCTTTCTATAAGCTACTTTCTTTTTCTTGTCCTTTTTCTTGGCTATTTTAAGCCATCTTATCTGGTGGCGTCAGTTGCTAACCATAGTAATCTCCTTTTACAGAAAAACGAAAAGGCTTCATGAGATTATGTAAAGGCAACCAAGAATAGAAATTAATATAAAAACGAAGGAATATATGGGCTGTTAGTGTTTGAGACGAGATGTAATCTTTGCGAAGCAAACGCTCAGATGTCTTCAGCAGACATCCATTCATTTGTAAAGAAATGACAATATCTTGCACTGATCTCCCTTGACAGACTCTCAGGTTTCCAGGAGCAGCTGTTGCAGCAGCAGCACCATCAGCAGTGCCATAATCAGTGCTCACCATCACTGCACAGACCTGAATTTCTCGTTCCTGGCCCTAGAGCAGAGAAACTCAGACATCATCCTTGCATGTGTGTGGCAGGGGTTGGAAATAGTGATGCTATTTGAGTGAGTTTCAGGTTTTATCAGAATTCAGGCTTTTCTTTCTTTAAATTCTCTTCCTCCTCCTTATCATCATCTCACATTTTCCTTGAAAAGCACACCCACAACAACCCAAAGCAGACAGCAAGATGACCATCGTCCTGATCCCACTCACACACTGCTTTGCGGAAATTAGCTAGAGCTTCTAGTTCTAACCAAGCAAGTTAAACAGTGGGACACGTTTACATGCAGGAGAACCAAACTTACTCCAATTACCACCACTTCCTCAATGTGAGGTTGGCACGGTTGCCCCACGGCTGCCAATTCTCTTTTGTTGCAGTTCCCAGAGGTTTAATTTACATCTTTGTGATTCCTGTTGCACATGATTAATAGCTTGCAAAGAAAACATAAGCGAAAGCAGTCAGGTATTTTGGGTTGCTAAGCTCCACAAAGAGCTCATACATTTCACTTTATCATTCTGGGCTATTCTAGAAGACTGAAAAGGTAAATTTGCTTTGAAACTGGCCGCATTCCTGCACATTAATACAATGTTTACCAGCTCCTCCTTAAGAAAAGCTACGTACAAAGGATGCCACAATGGAAGGACCCTTTCACCACCCTCCAGAACTATGAAAAACAAGCAGGGAATAATTCTATAGCTGACCAACAGATGAAGGGAGATGAAGTGTTAGCAGTAGATCATGTCAACAGGGCACATGAATGGCTTTCTACAACACATTATAATGAAAATTGTGATGAAATTGCTCACAATATTTTTATGCAAGCCTTCTGTTTCAGAGTATGTGAACTCCTCTGTAGCTTCCATATTATTTCTTAGCATACCGAGGTCACACAGCTGTAACAAAAGATCTCAACTCTTGGCCACTACAGAGCAAGTTATAAAGCAGAACAGGAGTAAAGCAGTGCAGCTGATGAAACAAAATACAGGCAAGTGCTTCTTTGAGCAGAATGTGCACAAGCACTCTCTTGAATGGTGCCCTTAGCTCAGAACTTTGTTAACTAGCAAGCAGGACATACCTGGTTTTATCTCAGCACTTGGGAGCCCATGCCTTGTCCATCTGCTGCTCCAATGGTCAGTGAGTGCTCCCTGCAGGCAGGCTGCACCCTGGCACCCCTTTGTAACCACACATGATGGAGCCACCGTGATGCGATGTCACCTCGGCCACCAACACTGAAATAACAGCAGGCACAAAGCAGTGACCACCAGGCATGTTATAATGCCAGGCAGATGTGCCCGTGGATGTAATGCCACAGGATTGGGCTCACCCTGATCCAAAATTTAAGCCAACATCTTCCCTTCATACTGTATTATGCTGCACATCTCAGGACTGTGATCATAATGAACTGCATTGAGCAGCACAAATTCCTAGAAAGACATACAAATAACTGCTGACAGGCTTGCCTATTAGAAATGAATTCCATACCTTGTTTGGAACTAGACAAATCACTAGAAAAAAAATCCCTTTCTGCCCATTAGGTAAAATATGAAATTCAGAATACTGAATGTCAAAAAATAGCACTGAAATGAATCAATGCTGACCCAATACCCAAAGCCCGTGAACTATTGTTCTGACACTCGAGCATAGAGGAAACTAATGCTTAAGTTGAAAAGGGATTTCAAGTTGCCACAGTTAAGAAAGTTGTGATAGTGCCCTGTTGGAACCTGAAAAGCCAGATTAGGACACTCCGATTTTAATTCATGTCATTAGTTACAAACAATACAGATGTTTCAGAATGAGAGCGAATTGCATTCTCTCTCACACTGCGAGTGCTGCAGTAAAAATGAACAATGATGATGATGGAAAGCCAGCCTTCACATCTAGATTTCAGAAGTCTTTCTGCATGCCCTCCCTCACTAATACTGTGGCAAACTGCAAGTACTACAATGCTATCTACAAAGTAATTAATCTTCTTTCAATCCCTCATTCTCCAAACTACTACGAAAAATTCTCATGCATCCTCTTTCTACAGCAAGATTCTACTGAACTATCTGCACACTGAGCATTCATGATGAGATTCCTCGTCCTCTGCAGGATGACATGTCTCCAGGTTGAAAGATCCTGATGATTTCCTTGGTGAAATAAATCAGTACGTCTGATGAAAGCACTCCTCCATCCCTGACAGACTGCATTTGTATCATCATGCTCAGTAACAATGACTTGCAGCATGCTCAGAAAAGTGAGGTTACACCATTCTGCTCTGTGTTCTTGTAGCCACACAAGAGATCATTAAATTTTTTCTAACAGCAGCAAGGCTGCCTGGTCCTTTATGTATCATGGAATGGGTTGGGCTGGAAGTGACCTCAAAGATCATCCAGTTCCAACCACTAGATCAAGCGCTATGGTGCCATCCAGTATATCCCTGCCTAATGAAGCAACTATCCTTGCTTAGCATAAACAGTGTAAGTATCTTCAAGTTGTAGATTAGACAAATGCGTGCACAAAAAACTGCTTGTCTGCTGGGGGCCCACTGATAACTCACCAACATTTCAATAGGGAAACTAACACCTGGCAGCACTGCAGGGTGAGGCAAGGAACGCACTCAGGAAACTTCAGCCTGGAAAGAAGCGTCCTGAGAGAGCCCAGACTTCACCAGAGTAATGCAGGAGGTAAAAAACAAAAACAACACACTACTCCAGGAGCTGACCCGTAGCACAGCAGTGAGCATGCAACGCTTGCATCCATAGGCAAGATGACGTTCTTGGAGTCGGCCGGATCCTTGGGAGCCATGGCCTGTCTCATGGAGCACTGCTCTCTTTGACTGACTTGGGTTCTCCTCTTCTTTCTTGGTTTTGATCTACAGCCAAGGATCAAACCTTGCAAAAGAGAAACTCAGCTATTGTAGTTTCCAATTATTCTCCTTTCCCCTTTTCCAGGGGAAATCCAGCTAATTACTCTGAGAAGACAAAACAAACCAGCAGCCAAACTGGTATTTATCTATTAAAAATTGAAGACCGACATAAAAACCAAACACTGCTATCGAGACAAATATCTGTTCTCCATGTCTAGAGTTGATTCACGGTTTTTCAGTGATTTTACCAGGAAATCAAAATAGACATATCTGAAATTCACATATATCTTTATTATACAGAATAACTCATTTAAATCAGAGGGGCTCCCAAGTCATTTATTAAGAAAGCACAGATAATGACTGCAAGAAATGCTAATTTTAATTCCGTGGCGCTCTCTCCATTCAACTTCACTGATCAGAAAGACAAATTAAGAAAGATAGGGTGCTTACCCAGAAGTCATTTGTTAGACATCTTAAAAAAAAAAATCAAAATCAATGCTTGACACAACTGAGTATCTTTTTGGAATAGAATTTTATTTGTCATGTTGGGCTAGAAGCATCAGTTAATAATTCACTCCACAGTTCCATAAACCTCCACTGCTATCTTTCACACAACCTTGCAGTTTCACAGGCTGTTGTTAAGAGCAGCTTAAAATAGTCTATTATCAGCGTTGACCCTCACTGTTATAACTCAAACAGATGCACGATCTGTGATCATTCTGACAAGGAAACAAACAACCCAGCAACTTTGAAAAGGACATATTCAAGCTGCATACATACACACGTGATGGCTATCCACTCAAAAGCTCCCACTGCTAGCAGAGAAAGGTGAAACCAGCAGCTCCAAACTGGTGGCCAAATGCCAGCATTGCTATGAACTGGGGATGGATCAGGGTCACTCAGCTCTGATTCAGCTCTGGATTTTCTGTTTTCCCAAGTTCTTGGACACTTAAACGATAGGTTAGAGTTCAAAACAGCCAAGCCGCAGAAGTGAGGGTGGCTGGAATTACTGTGATTTGAGTATACAAAACAGCCAAATTGTGGGCTTAGGATCTACAGTGATCCCTACAGAAATCTTGAAAACACAGATTAAAAGCACGAAGTAGGCAAACTACAAACAAGCTGCAACCTCTTTGAATTAAACACAGTCTTCATCATTCTATAGTGCCGTTCCACAAGAAATATCACCTCTGATTGAGTTCAGCATCCCGATTTTCCAACTCAAGAAACAGTGTGCCAGCCCAAACTTCAGTGTATATAAAGCCCACAGCTTAGAACTGAAGTCTTTGGACTGTTGAATAATGGTTTTTGAGCAGTAGCAGGCACTCCACACGTGATTAAGACTGCAGCACATATGCAGTGATGCCAATAAACAGCTCCTGACATATTTGTTCCTCTGACAGTTCTTTATTCCCTCGAGTCTTTACAGTACGGTTGGCTGAAAGCTCAGGAGACCGTAATCACAGAATCGCTCAGGTCAGAAAAGACCTTCAGGATCATCAAGTTCAACCAACCCAATCATACTACCCTAACAACCCACTGCTAAATCACGTCCATGAGCACCACATCCAGACAGTTTTTTAAACACATTCAGGGATGGTGACTCAATCATCTCCCTGAGGAGCCTATTCTAGTGTTTAACCACTCTTTCTGTAAAGTTTTGTCTGATATCCAACCTAAACCACCCCTGGCATAACCTGAGGCCATTTCCCCTTGTCCTGTCACCTCCCCCCAGTGACAGCAGGGTCACTGTTAACCGCAGAGGAGACGAGAGACACAACATTTCTGTCTCAAACTCCACTTCTCCAAGTCTATGTACACGGTGTGCTCAGCTCAGTTTATTTCTGCAGTAGTGACAGAACCCGTGACTGCTACAACTTGCTTTGACAGCGTAGCAAACTCTCCATAGACTCCCATTATCTCTCTACCACTTAGCATGTCTCGATAATGTGATGTTGTCCCTGCAGGCTCGTGCATTTCGATGGGCAAACAATTGCAGAAACAATTCTGCACGCTTTCTCTAGGAAATGGGGGATCCTTGCTGCTGGAAATCAGAACAAAAATGACAATGGGGAGATGCACAGCAGTCATCTTTAAAAACAGAAGGTAGAATGCTGTTAATGCCATTTAACTTCTAACACAATAGGAGTTCCTGAAATACCAACTTTGATGGATTCTATACAAGCGTACGAATACACCTGTAGATTTGACTGCACGACGCCAGCAAGGAGACTATTTTGGTGCTCTGTTGTTTACAGCTGAAAGAAACAGAACCTGGTAGACTGAAGGAATGCTGAGAAAACAAACAGGCTAACCCAAATTCACTTCCTCGCTCTTGTAAACCCTTCCTTTAAAAGGCAGGATATGCAGACAGATGGGAGATAGGAGCCAAACCCATATGCTTCCTTTAAAGAATTTCACAGAAATCTCACTGAGCTGTGTTTGTGGAATTAATCAGAGCAGTGGCAAACATTACACATTTGTAACGCGCATAAGCAGTGTTGCTATAGCTAACACCAAATTGTTTCATTACAAACTCCCATCTTATGAGTTTAATATTCCTAGCTGTGAAAAAGAAAACGGGGAAAAAAAAAACAACAAAAAACCAACACAACAGCTTGGACTAAATGCAGTGGGATGGGGTCTGGGAAAGTACCTGGATACATTCAAACTTCCTGGCGCTAACACAAAATGTATTTACTTACTGAGCTACAAATCAATAGGGCAAGAACCAGGAGAAAACGCTTTCCAGATCTACACAAAAAGTCAACACCTATTTGTTCCCATTAGTTTAGAAGAAAATCATTGAAAAAAAATCTACACTACGAAAACCTGCAGACAGCACAAGCAAGGCTGGACAGAGAACTAATTATAATTGTCAGGGACATGACAAAGGAAAAAAACAAGTTATATCTCTAGTTTTGAAGCACTGCATAAGGAGACGCTTTCCAAGAAGGGAGCAAACATGAAGAGCATAATTCTGAGAACTACTAGCAAAGAGATGTGGCTGTGGTTAAGACCAAAAGGCAAAAAAAATTAATTGGGAACTTCTTCCCCATTATAATTGAGATGCTGCTTCTCAAGGGCATCTAAAATCTGTCTGCACTTCCAGTGTATGCTCCCAGGGATATGCCAATGGTGGGTGAACCATAGGAGGCGTGATCCCTCACTTAGCAATATAAATGCCCACATGTTCAACACCACTTAAGCCCCAGCATAGACACGGCACCCAGTTCTTTGGTTTTAAAGGGAGAAGGAAAACTAGCATCCCATTAACACATACATCTTTACCTCTTGCAGACTACCTACGTGGGTCTGGAGTGGCAGCATCACAGCAGTTCCCTGTTACTATTGACTCATTTTCTCATAAAACACCATTTCCTTGGTTAGGAAATTATCAGAGAATTAGCCTTAGAAAAAGAATGTAGCAACATACTGCCAGTCTGCCAAGAGGCCCTATTTAATCTTCACCTATTATAAAAGATGTTTTCTGTAACAAATATTTTATTATCTTCGCAATCAACAGTTCTTCATATCGATCACTGCAGTGATTCATAAATTACCTCTATCATAGGAGAACAGTAGCTGTAATTTTATGGGACTAACTATAGAAACTTCAATGAGACGCTGATCTTCCACTGCAAACACAGCACCGTTGACAGAAGTTCTATGACAAAGAAAACACTTTGTAAAAAGCACACAGAAAAGCTTTGTGCTAAACTACTTCTCATTATATAAAAGCTTTTAATGTATTACCAGTCTTAAACAAATCTGCTGGGGGGATATTGTCTCTGCATAACAGTAATGGATTTAGATTACACTATCATCAGGAATATCTGTTTTTGTGGCTGAATATGGGCTAAAGGCATAATGCTCGAAAACAGGGCTGGCCTCACTGATTTATGAGGCCTGGATGTAATTAAGCATCTTCCCACTTACTGTGAAACTCATGACTTGAAACGCACATCATATACTCCTTTCATACAACCCCTTCTGTACGTGTATGTAACGTGTATGTATCGCACAACAACAACCTAATCGGAGAGGAGAACAGCAGTCATATAACTGCTCATATTCCCCATTTGAATACATGGACCCAAGAGGAGTCACCATTTTGCTAGCTGCATCCCAAAGACCTGCTGGGTCAAAGGGTTCCTTACAGGACCTGCTCTGTGGTTACACAGAAGCACTTCAAGCATTAGCAATGAGCCTGATATGGGACAACATAATAGGGGTGGGTTGGAAATAAAGTTTGTAGTCTGCACTGTCTTTGGGTAGAAGCACTAAGAAAACCCAAATCCTCCTCATTCCAATCCAAGCAGAATTGGAGCCCTCTTTGCACAGTGCCAAACAGACATCAACGTGAGGATGCCCCTGCAAAGAGGGATTTTTAAAATGAGAAGGAATGAATGAGACAAGACTTTTGCCTGCACAGTATATACATTAAACAAATAGTGAGGACAGGTGTGGCATGCTAGCTACACACTCTGCTGCTTTCAATTTAATTAACGTCTGTCATTCCCGACTGCCTAGTAGATTGGATTTGCAATTCAGCAAATACTCTCACCTGCTTAAAAAAGTTTCTGTAACTGAAGGGTTAAAACAGATACAACTAGATGAAAACAACACTGTCAGGTGGTTCTCAGTCTGTGCTACAGTTCCAGCAGACATTAACCCTGGTATCCCAGTCCATAACTGGACTGTGTTTCCTTTCAAAAAGTATTTTATCTTTCCAGTGCTGCAACTTTGATTTCTAGTTTAAAACTGAATGTCCTGCAACATGCAGAGGTTAAAATTCCACTCCTGTTATCACGGGTTATGTCCATCCTCCAGCCATCATCAGATTTAGTCCCAAACCCAGAGTTTAGCAGACTGAATTGCAGCTCATAATGCTTTTACTTACATTATTTTTAAAAGAAACGAGGCCAACGTAAGCAGAAACCATTTTAATCTTCATCCCTTTCGTGCTGGAGTAGTTTGATCACCTTAAAGGGATTGAAAACAAAGGTCTGAAAGCCATATGGGACAGCACGAATGGTAATCTGGTTAACTATTCTGCTCTGCGTTTCCTCCCCGCTGGGCACACTCCATTGGCTGTGCTCAGAGCTAACTCTGAGATGAGGTCAAGCAGCAGCCGGGATGAAACTGTTTCACTCACCAGTCCCCTGGATTATCCCAAATGGTGAGATTAGAGCAGTGCTGGGCAGCTGGAAGCCCCCCCTCATTCCCTCCATCCACTGCTACACACAAAAACCACTCATGCACATCAGCAAGTCTTTGAACTGGGGGGAGCAGGAGAGGGCAGGTCCTAATTCGGCCGTGTTTAAACTCATGCCCCCAACCTCAGCTCCTTTTGGAGTGACAAGAACAAACTGCAGTGGATCCTCAGGTGCTAGAAGTCAGAACTGGTTTGAGAGAGATCCCTGGGCTCCATCTAGGGTTAACTAAGTGAACTATTTCTGTTAGAGAGGAGGCAAGACTGGATTAACTAAAGGTTCCTTCTGGCTTTAAAATTCACACAGAGAAATCCAGAAGAGACAGCTGATTGTCTGGCTCAGCATCCCAAGCCCGAACGGCTGGCTACTGAAAAAAAAATTCACAAACCAGCTTATAAAGAAAAAACGGAAATAGAACAGTATGTGAAAAGTTTCTAATTATTTTTACCACTGACACAAATTCTGGCCTCAGGCACGCTATACATTCTCACTTGTTCTCTATTTTTGGACAATCACATCTCAGCAAAATTGAGTCCCATGCATACTTTAAAAAAAAAAAGAACAGAATCCATCATGTGTCCAGTGTGATGCAGACTCTTTCCCTTCTATGACTGGTGGCATCAGATTCTACTGAATGTTTCCTCATTTCTCCAAACAAAAAAAATAATCTGATGCACATCCACATAGTATTGTAAGTTTTAAGGCAGCCTGACTCCTGGAGATGCTCCAGAACCACGGAGATGTGACTGAGGGACATGGTCAGTGGGCATGTTGGGGATGAGTTGGGGTTGGACTTGGGGATCATGGAGCTCTTTTCCAGTCTTAATGATTCAGTGATGCTACACTGGTAAATAACCAAAGAGTTATTTACCAGTGTGTTTACCAAAGAGCAGATCCTGCATCCATGCTGCACTGGGGTAAGCAGCCTGATGAAGCACAGCAAGACCCCTGGGGAAGAGGTAGGAAAACTCACTCAAGACCCCATAAGTGCCCATACGCAGTTCCACCTGTTGCTGTAAGAGAGGACATGGGGACCATGTCTACACATTGATGAAAATACACATAAACAAGAATTCTAGTGCTGAGAGAGAGGAACTCCAGCAAACGAAGATATAGATTTTCTACTAAGAAAACACAAGGCAGAAGCAGCCTTTACAGAACTCCCTTCTTAGCCTTGAAAAACTACAGTGGATTAAAAAGAACTAGAATGCATTTCATCCTTTTAGTTCAGAAAAGAAACCAAGTGACACTCTGCAATTTGTTCATTTACAGCAAATATTAACACAGAGTGCAATTTTCTGCCTGACACAACCATTTTAATTTCTACCAAGACGAATGTTTAGAACAGCAACGAATAATCAAATCATTTTCTATTCCAAAGGAAACCTCGTGGTCTCATCGCGCCTTCTCACCATTTTGTAAATCATTTAATGATTTTCTGCTGGTTTAAATACGATCTCCCCATACCAAACTGATTAGCTAACGTGAAATATTCATGACAGAGGTGCTTCCAGCAGGCACAGAGTTCCTAAATCACCCAAAGATTTCCTGCTACCGTGAATGTTCCTTGCCCTATGGAACAAATTGAGATAACGCAGAACCAGTAGGGTCAATTTCTTGCCTGTGACGTTTCTGGCCCATTACAAAACCAACAATGTGCTACAAAAGGAGAAAGAAATTTCACTTTGAAGTTCAAATTCTTAAATTAAATCTTCAGAGATTGGAAAAGAAGAACAGCTCCTCATCTGCTCAAAGCATTCTTCAAAACAAACACTTCCAGTCAGCTGTAATGTACAAGATACATAGGAAAGCTGGTGTGCAGTCATAAATCAGTATTTTAAGATATAAATAAAATCTGATATATAAAGATCATAAAACAGAGTTGTTGCTCTCTCTTTTTACAATGGTCTACCTGAGCAATGAGTAGGTGATTTCCTATTAGAGAACACTGTCTATATTTCACTTTAAGTACAGGGTGAATAATTTTACCTAAGCAATTTACAGATCAGATCTCTTATTCATTGTTATCCTCAAAAAAAAAAAAAAAAAAAGGTGGGGAAGCAACTGGCTCACCTCAAACAACAAGAAAGCCAACACAAAAGAACTGCATGAACCTATACCAAGTTGGATCTTTTCCATAGATAGGGATATCTATTTCCACTGCTACCTACTAAAAATGCCCAGCAATAAGGCTGTCTCAGGCCTCCCCAGCATTCAGATAAGTGTTCTGACAGTAAGATTTTAAGAAACATTGAGTCTGGCACAGCTCACCTTTTAAACAGCACCTTAGAGTAACTTTAACCTCTCCCCTGACTACTATTTGGCACTCACAGAAGATTAGCCGGATGGCCATTTTCTCCAGTTCTCACTAACGTTAGAGGACCAGTCTATCAGCAGGAACCCCTTTTATTCTGATAGATCTTTGACACAAGTTAAGCTGAGCTTTTTCTCAAGCATCTGAGACACTTCACAAATAGGGAAGATGGTTAGACTCGTGCATCCCATCAACGATATCTTGATGGAGACAACCCTGGTCACAGCCAAGGCAACAGCGCTTAGAGATGCCACTGAATAGGCAGCCAATGATGACACCAACACACCAGCCCATCACTATACATCCACACCCTTATTTTTAGGCTCCACTTTCAAATCTTACTTTGCACAGCCTGATCTGGGTGCCCTCACAAAGCCCTGCATGAAGCAGAGATCCCTGGTGTGATGCAGTAAGAGAGGGGAGCGCTCTGAGATCCATACGGAGCACCATAACAAAGGGCCACTCTGTTTTGCAAATGTGAAAACCCAGTAAACCAAATGAATTTCTCAAGGTCTCAGAAGGAGTCAATAGCAATCACAAACAGAACCCAGCAGACTGACACCTTAATGACAGACAGACTGTTAATTAGCACTTTGACTCACCCGCAGCAGCAGGAAGGCAGAGTGAGGTTTCCAAGTCAGATAGTTACGTTTTAATTTTGCTCTGTGCAAGTAGAAACAGCAACGACGGTATGTGACAACAGCTAATCCAGTTTCTTAAGAGCAGCTGGCTACACTGAAGTCCAGACATTTCATTGTCAGAATGCCTACGTGCTGTCCATGAATCATACGTGCATGGCTATCTCAGTTACGCAGGGCTGTGTCAGCTGAATCTTCTTTGGGACCACACATCAGGTGTTCAATAACCCCTGTGTGGGAGGAGAAAGCCAGACTGGGACAATAAAACTAGATGTCACACTGAAAGAAAGGGAGCAGACAAAGCAGACTTGTACCCTGAATTTCAATTTAAGAGAATTTCTGTTGGAAACTACAGCTCAGGAGCAGAGGTCGCTTTAAGATCACTTTAAAGATTTATTTTCCTTGCCACAATAAACCTGGAATTCCAGTTTGTTAAGGGATAAATACATAGTTTTTAGAATTTAAAATATATTTAAAATTTCTGAAGCATGTACCTATACACACACACACACACACACTGAATTTTTAAACCATTTTTTATTGGAGGTGGGGCATGACAAGTAATTTGTGACATCTGTAAACATGAATGTCTTAGTGAAAAGAAAGCAGAAGTTGCTTCCATTTACATGCAGCAAAACAATGACCTTTGCTGCACACACCCCCACTTCTTCCCTTCTGCTGTTCAAATGACAAAAAAAACCCTCTGCCCCAAGAGACAAAGCAATTTATTAGTATTTCAGTGCTGAATGCACTTGTCAAATATTTAATCATCCGATTCTTTACATTAAAAACTGTGCAGACGGAGTCTGCCATGGGGGAATAGTAACAAACCACAGAAGTGGGAATATTTTTGGAGGATACTTATCAAGAAGAAATGGAGATATCTGTAGCAAAGATGGCACTGCTGCTATTGTGTGCTGAGGAAAACATTAGAGGTGGCTGGGGAATAGGATATATGAGAACAGCAGGGCACAGTCTTGCCTTGATTTGCTAAACGCACACTTGAGAAAACTGGTTAGGAAAGATTTGCACACTGTGATCTAGGTATGCCTTTGCATGCAGAAATAAGGCATTTCTTTGTAAGGGGCACAAAACCAGCAATCTGTTTGGCAATGCTGCCCCTTAAAGTCAGCTCGCAGGGAGCTCCAGGAAAGCTGTGATCTTTGGTAGATGTGGGACACAAAGACAAAGTCAAGACAAGTGTAAAAGCTCCACATCTGGCACTGCAGCACAGGGGAACACAGCAATGGTGAGTGTAACCCAAGGGACAAGCCAACAAGGCACAACTGGAGAATCTCCTTAGGTCTCCTGATCACAATAGCATGATCCGACGTAATGAAATGGGTATCATTCCAAATTCAGTAGAGCTGACCTGACTTCTTCAGTTTTCATTGCTGTCTGCTTCTCTTTCCCACCTGGTTGATGCATTGGACAAGATGACAATAGCGGTCTTCTCCAACATTAATGGTTCTATGGTTTTAATTCTTTTCATTCTGTTTTTTTTTTTTTTTTGTTCCTTAATGCTTCTCCCCAGCCCACCAGCTGTTTCGTTGTGAAGTTAGACCTTCCCCAGTTCCCCTATGACATTAATGTAAATGATGAGCACACAGAAAACGGAAGTGATGAGATAACAGCTTGATTAGGAATACGAAATCCCATCAAATGACCTTTATGTCAGATTTGATACATCCACACTGCAAAGAATTTCAAGTCCACTCTGTGTGAGAAAGCTAGCTAATTTACATCTGCAGAAATGTAATACTTATTAGATGCTTGCTCTTCACTCTCACCATGCAATTGGAACTCCTTGGTTAATCAAAACGTTAGGAGTTAAGTCTTTCTTCAGCTAAAGCCTACCCAAATGTGTTTCCATCAGTCACTGCACGCGAACCTAGCTCACACATCCATCATACACCTCCACTGCTTATTTAGCACTGACATCCTGTCAGTACTTCATCCCCCATCTGCACATCAGCATCTATAGACATCATTTGGACACATCAGAAAGCTGACTGCTTGACCCAAAACAGCTATATTCAAGATACAAAGAGCAAGCCTAGAGACCAGAAAAAAAGAAGCAGACTAGAGAATATATAGAAAAAACATACCAGCCAGTATTAGAGCTTCCCCTAGAAGATGGAATTTCCCACCCAGAGAAATTCTGCTGCTTCAGATTTAATTTTCCTCTAACATAGGAGCAAGAGAACACCTGCTTCTTACTACAAAAAAAAAGTCTGAACTTGTTTCAGTGCTTGTAGTCAAAAGGTTTCCAATGCTCCTAAAAGCCAGTAATACAAAAATAACATTGTCCATTTCCAGTTTTATAATACCCTATTATTCACAAATCACATACAAATCTAAGCAATTTCTATTGGTTCATTTACAGCCAGCATCAATGTGTACCACGAACAAAACTGTGTTTCTCCTACAGGCCTTTATATCTCAGCAGGTACCCACATTGCTTGACTAATTATAAATCATTTCTCCCCTCCCTGCAAATGGCAACATCAGAACTTTGACACAGGTAAGGAAAAGTGTGGAATATATAAAAAAAATGCATGTGTTGTTTGCTTAACACTGCATCTTAAGAATTCTTCAGCAGGCCAAGAAAGTAACGTTCCAGTTCAACTCAGTGCAAGAAGCAACCTTAGCTCTTCTCTTCTTTTGATGACCTAAAAGAGGGAATCACAGAATATCCAGAGTTGGAAGGGACCCATAAGGATCACTGAATCAGCTCCAGCCATAAGGGGGTCGGGACAACACATTACCACCCACCTAAAGAAACACACCATGCTGTGCCACAAGACAGCCTCCCCACTAGGAAGTGAGAGGCCATTCCATACAAGACACGCATCCTTTTGACCAATGGCTTTTAAATTGAAAGCACCAAAACTCCAAGAAAGAGCAGCATCAAAACAGATATTCCACACATGGAATTTTCCATCAGGGGCACGGCGTTGCTTTCCCTGCTGCTTTGACACACACACAAAAAAAAGAACAACAAAAAAAAAAGAATTCACAGTGCTTGCCTTTAATCCCAACACTTGCTTTGTCAGCAGACCCAGGGTTTGACCACCTGGGAGCCCCACAGGACTGAAATTCAAACCTCCTGCCAAAAAAATGAAACATATTATGCTATAACTCCTCGTTGCTATGGACAAATTACCATTTATTACCAGTGAGACTGTATAATCCTGTTGGAATTCCGCAGCCCTTTGAACAACAGGACCGTGGTGGGACTGGTATCACTACCACTCCCTGTAGAAACAGCAGCAGAATTCAAGAGCACAAAGGCCAAGCAGCCACAGCACTCACCACCTTTTCTTTTTGCCAATCACGTGGATATGCTTTTCCCCTTAATTAGCTGTATGATCCAAATCGACTTTTCTGAAACGACTCATCCATTACTAAGTGAAGAAAGCATATGACCCCCCAAGCATTCAATTTCGGTGGAGATATTGAGTCATTCTGCCCACTCTGAGGACATTCTTAGCATCGTGCAATGGAAGCATCAAGACTTCTTACAGAAGAATTGCCTTTTCTCTTTCAGTGCGACAATTGGTTCTAGAGTCCCTCACTGAAAACGCAGCTTCTTGCCCAAGTGCAGCGCATGTGAGTTATTCCATGCAATTCATTTCTTCAGAAATCTGTGAGGTTAAACAGCCTCAGAATGAAAATAGGAATAAATAAAAGCAGAATGGGCAATCTACATCTGTAAAGTGTCCTAGGTAGTAAAAGGTAGTAAAGCCGCAATATTAATACGAAATTCACCTGATTCATTTCGTTATGATGACTGTAGTTATGACTTATCAGCGCATGGGAGAGGGAGGTAATGAAAATTGACAATAAAGATATAGGTAATTCTGAGGTATTAGCTAATGGGAAGGAAGGGGGAGAAATCATACATTTCCCTTCCATATTTACTTTATAATTACCATGGTTTTGATCTATGTCTGACATTTACTGTGTTGTAAAGGCCATTAAAACTCACCTGGTAAATTACAGGGAACCATTCCAAGAGTGACCCTCGCATGCCCCTTGTGCAGGAGTGCAGAGGTATAACATAAAAGACCACCCCCACTCCTTGTTGGTCATTAATTTCAATCTCATCTGCCTCATGCCAGCCCATCAAGACAAGAAAGAAACAAAACCAAACAGCAGTCCCAGAACCCACCAAATCCCAGGTTCTCCTTTTACCAAACTCAGCTTTTGGAATATACATTCAAGGGTCACTTCAAGGAACACTGAAAAAGTGCCCTCTGGAGAAAGGAAATAAATGATGACCACCAGTTGGAAGCTGCATATTTTGAGCACTCTACAGTGAGATCAGGACAGTGTGTGCTGAGCCAGGAGCTTAAGGTTTACTGCACAAGACAGCTTCATTTTAGAATTCAAACCACTGCTATGCTAAGTGCTCTTTGGATATGAGGTCTTCATTTGAGACTACAGATAAATCACAATAGCTGCTCCTCGCAACACTCAATTGCATTTGTAATGTGCAGGAGGCAGCAGCAGTTATGTTCTGGTGACTTTTGGCTTTGTTTAGTCTTATAAATTCTGTCTGGCAATTCTTACTGTCAGTTCTCCATTTCAAAGTTGGGCATGGATGTCTCTTTATCGATGCAGGCAGAATACCACATTGCATGTGACTGCACAGCACATGCCCTTTCTAAAGCCAATGTCACCATGTCACATCTCATGACTGTAATTAAGACTTCCATCCAATTGTACTCAGGACTCAAATGCTTCCTTCCTAAAAAATCAAAGCTGGAGTTACTGAGAGTGCTGTACGAAAGCTGAAGGAAAGCTGTATAAACAGATTTCTGTAGAAACCAACTGGACTCCTGATATTTGTAACAGGACTCAGAAGTTTCTACTTTTGAAGAGTTCCTCTTTTGCTTCCATGTCCTGACCATTTTTCCTTCCCACTTCTGCACTGCATATTTTGACTTTTTTTTTGCTTCTGATAAACTGTTGTCATATGTTTAATGAATAATGAAACATAAAAATAACAATTAAATCTGCAGTGAGATTTTTCTCCCTAAATTAAACCACCTAATTACTCTGTACGCTCATTTAGTAAGTCACTTTTATTAGGCTATTTTATAGTGTACTGAATGTAACTTGGCTCCCAACTATTCTGAACCCAATTACAAAAACCAATGCCTTCTTCATGGCATTCATCTCCTATTATGCCATTTAAACTCCTGCCTCCTGAGAATAGATTTATAATGAGATAGGTTGTAACAATGAAAATCAAGGTGGATATTCACCCAGTAGGACTGGCTAAGCAGCCTCTGACCTTTAATGGAGTAACGGGTAAACTGAGCCAGAGGGTGGTCTGCCAACCACATATTTCTGACCTTTTCTAAATAGACATATTTAGCACACAGAAGGTAAGTCATTTCCTCAGCAGAACTAGAAACAAAACTTTTAGATCTTTCAGCCTCAATTTTCACTAATTTATTAGGCTCAAGTGAGCCATGTATTTGGTTCAATAGATGACACAACAGAAGCACTCAGCCACACAACCTCGGGTCTGGATTTCCTGCTGAGACACAATAGTGTGGTTTTCCTGGCTTTGCAGTTAAATCCCAAAAGAAGGAGCACACTGAGATCTGTGTGTTGAGACAGACAGGCAGCCTGTCTGATGAAGCAGCATTATCCCTGGAAAGCTGTTACCAGGAAGAGACATTCAGTTATGAAGTCGTCTCATACATGAATGAGAGAAGAATAACCCAACACTGAAGGTTCTGTCCTTTCCTGTTACGGACTTGCAAATATTGCTACCAGCACCACAGTGCAATTTTCTTGGCCTGATAGAGTTGAGTGTGGCTTGGGTGGAAGGGACCCCAAGGATCATCAAGTTCCAACCCCACTGCCACAGGTAGGGCCACCAACCTCCTAAATCTGCTTCTAGACCAGGCTGCCCAGGGCTCCATCCAACCTGGTCTTGAACACCTCCAGGAATGGAGCGTCAACAGCCCTTCCAGGCAGCCTCCAGCACCTCACCACTCACCCTGTGAAGATGTTTCCCCTGACACCCAATCTACACCTTCCCTCCTTAAGCTGAAAACTATTTCCCCCTTGTCCTATCACTGCCCACTCTTGTAAAAAGTTGACATCCCTCCAGTTTTAATTCCCTTTTAAACACTGGAAGGGTGTAATGAGGTCCCCTCAACAGAGGGTTCCTCTCCAGGCTGAACAAGGCCAACAAGAACATCAAGAACAAAGGGTCTTTTCCAGGAACATTTTGCAATTTTTACCATGAAGCAGACACATCTGGATGCATACTGAAGCTCTGCAAACACAGAAGTAGTTTCCCAAGTTTATATTGCACATTAAACCACGATCTCACTGTGGCATTAGGGATTTGCGGATGTTAACAATGCAACTCAGCAAGCCATGCACTTTACATGTGGGGGTGGAAGAAGGCAAATGCAAACTGTCAAGTCATATATATGAGGGCTAAAATCTCAATCCAGCATTTTGAAAGCTTGTCAGGAAAATTAATTACCCTCTCGATTTAAGGAGTTCATTATTGTCCCAACAGACAAAGGCAGCATTTAACTATTATATGCTCACATTGGTCGACAAATGACAACCAATTCATAACATAGCCAAAGGCAACACATAGCATATTCAAAATAGAGATTCCCCAGGTATCTACTTCTTTAACCCTCCCATACATCGTTTTGTAAAACTTTCCCTAACAGCTGACCCTCTACGCATGCAGAAAGATTAGTCAAGATTCACCATTTTATTTCCCTGGAGAACTGATTTTTAACTTCAGTTCCAACGAAGGCACTTCAAAAATTAACAGCAATCTCTGCATTTTACAGAAGAAGCTTAATTGGCCCCAGAACACATAGGCTCCACGCCCTGACTCAGGAGTACCTTACCTATCCTGGTGGCTAAACTACAAAGACAAAACTCTAGGCTCACTTCCTTCCAAGCCGTTCACTATTTATAAAGTTCACCATGAAAACAGAGCCCAAACGCTAATAGCAGCTCTAACATAAGACACTGAACAGACAAACTGAGGCTCTGCAAGCATGCAATGAAACAGTCTCTGAAATTAAATGCTTTCTTTAATGACAAAAGTGGTTCTCAGCCTGTTTTGGAACGTCTTTTTATTACCATTTTATTTTCCCTCTAGAGAAAAGACAGAGCCAAAGCAAACCTGGAGCCATGTGTACTCAGAGAGAGGAGACAAATAGGAGCCACACACAGACACACAATCTTTAAGTACATACAAGGCAGAATAAAAAGGAAGAGAACACTATTCTTTGATTGGCAACAACACTGGACTGCAAGCACAACAGCAGAGAAACTTCAAAATATGTACAAGAGAAACAGTTAAGAAATCCTATAGTTTTTTCTTTTTTTGCAAACTTGGATCTAAAGCATATACTAACAACAAATTTTCTAAACACTGCAAAAGCCTTGACCAATAACAGAAAACTCATGAGGATCTTTTTTTTCCCCACCTTCTTCTGCACATGAAGCCACTTCAGCACTATCCAGAATTAAGTCTTTGGATTACTTGATAAACTAGGTAATTATCACCTATGTTTTAACTGAGCAAAGGAATTTCTCAATGTCAGCAGACAAATCAGTGGCGTAAGTGAGGCCATCACACAGCTCACTGTACCCCATAAATTGCAGCAGGATGAATAGATGCATCCAAATGCGTGTAAAGGCAGGGTTGCCAATACCATCAGGTAAAAGAAGCCCATTACAACTCCCTTCTTTTTCAGTTCTTTTCAGAAGTCTTAATCTAACAAGTCAGCCATCACTGTTCTACTGCCATATCTGCACAAGGCTGACTCGCAGTACAGGACAGCCTTCTTATGGTACAGCCAACTCAACCCAGATTCCCTGCCATAAAGACTCTCAAGCCCTTAGTATTGTGCAAGTCATCAAGAGACAACTTCATTTTGATATCAGGCAAGGTAGGTTACATTAGGAATAACAACAAAAGTTACCCACCAGGCTTCCAAGAAACATGATTTGGTAATGTGCCAAAGAAAGTCACATCATCACATGAACGCTCTTAGAGGGGTGCTGAGCCAGCAGACCTTGGATATTTAACTCTTCCATCTTATTTTTACTGCTCACACAGTTAGACAGTGACAGAACCAGTTGAGGTTTGGGGGATTCCTATCTGATATCCCCCCTGCATGATTAATGCTGGTTTATACACCATTAAAGTACTAAGTCATTAAGCAGCCCTAATGCAAATGATACGGTCTTCAGTTGTGCAAAAGAGTAAGCAAAAGACCTAGCTGATTTTATTACTAAGATTGATTTCTTGTTACTGTGTTAGCTTTACACAAGTATGCCATCACATTTGGGTTTATCTGTCAGCCAAGCAGAAGCAGAAATACAGGCATAAGAGACAATTTGGCTTTGGAAGGAGAGTGGAAAAAAAGGATGGCAAGGGAAAAATCTTATTTCCGGATCACCGAACATGACTCGATTTGGAAACAACCAAAAGCAGCAACACAAACTCACAAAGCAAAAACCCAGAACAAATCCTCAAACACTGGGATGTGCTATCTCCAGCAAAATACTCAGGGCTAGAATTGAAAAGAATGCAGCACCCAGCACTAGAGCTGGCAATGCTGGATTACTACTAGCTTTCAAAGCCCCTTTCTGATTTCATCAAAAGCATACATTATTTGAAGCTTTGAACCCAAGTATTTTTTGCATCCTATGTTTTCATTCTTGTCATGCTCACCAGCTCCTCCTCAGTCTCCCCCACTCCCTCCAAACCGACATGGAGCAATACTACAACAAACATACCGAGGGCAGGCAATTACCAACTTGCCAAAATGAAATTCACAGATACCTTATGTGCTGCAGGGACTCTGCAGCACAAAATGGAATGAATCATGTGTGTCCACTGAAATTAAACCAAATGCAGCACAGTCCAAGTAGAGCCATTCATCACTCAGAGGGCCAAAGGGACTGTCATATTGTATAACACTCTGGTTGCACTCTGAAAGGAACATTCTCTCTTTGTAATTCAGTACGAATGCGGAAGTAGCAATGCAGCAACAAACTGTCACTTGCCCTAACTACAAAACCAGGTCAGATAGAAGTTTGGGGCATTTACACAGAAATGTGAAAAATTTGCAGCATTCAGCACGTGGCCACCTATATCCCACCTGCAGTTTGAAGCTCATCAAGGCACCTCTTGTCACCAAGAGAGGGGATGCTCCTGACAAAGATTTTCTAAGCTAATCATTAGACTTAAGAGATATTGGAAAAGCAGCAGTAGTCCTCACAAACCGTGAGCTCCAAACACTGCTGAAACGCCATTTCAGACTTTGCTGCAGCCAGCGTGTTGAAAGGACTTTTGAAAGAGCAATCAGGGTTATTTTGCAAATTACCAGGGAAAATTTGCAGGCACATGGGGAGAAGGCATAAAACTGCTCGTAAATTTAACATAAAGAAACAAACACAATTATCCAAGATAGAGCCATTCAAATTGCTACAATACTTCTAAAATACATAACATGATCTTGATCACTTCAAGTCCAGAGAAGGGAGATAATGAATACCTCCTACAATGTGCTGAGCACCCTCATCACTTCTCAATGGCAACACGAATTGCTGCTAACAGCTGCCAATTTACAATGCTAGCACTAAGTATGAGTTACCTGCTTCCTGATTTTATCCCTACTAATTGATTTACTAGAAACACACTGGCTCAACCTGCAGGTTCTTAGCTGTCCCGCTCTTTGGGCTGTCCAGATGCCAACATGATGGCCATCTCATTTTAGGTAGAGTAGATCCCAAAGAGATTGGCCAAGCAAAAAAAAAGCAAAACCTCCTTAACAATAACCAGGCAGTTGACATCACCTTCCCAGCTACTCTCCTTAAGGACTGCAGGATCTGTAGCTGTTATTGTTGCATGATTCTTATCACTGAGTGTATGAATTACAGAGAAATCACAGTGCAGTTGTGTGGACACAACTGGCAGAGGGGGGATCTTTTTGGCTTTCATCAGTGCAGTACCCACACACCTGATATCAGCGTTCACTACTCCCTTAACATATTTACAACAGGACAGCTTTATTACCAGCTTACAAAAAGGGAAACAAGAGATGATTCAATCCTTAGTTGAAGTATGATCTAACTTGAGCTGCAAATTATCGAATCATTAAGGCTGGAAAAGACCTCTATGATCCTCAAGTCCAACCCCAACCCATCCCACCGTGCCCACTGACCATGGCCCTCAGTGCCACATCTCCATGTTCCTTGAACACCTCCAGGGACAGTGACCCCACCACCTCCCTGGGCAACCTGTGCCAATGTATTATTGCTATTCCTGAGTTTTCCTAATGCCCAACCAAAACCGCCACTGGTGTAATTTAAGGCCATTACCTCTTGTCCTAAAGTATCAGCAAAGGTACCACTTCTGTACCCTGCCCACTGGGTCAAACTCACCTACAGTGTGAACACCTGTATCCCTTCATTTCCAGCCCTCTTGCAATTATATCTGCTCTTGATGAGTCATTGACACTCATAAGGTGGGAGACATAACACAACAGACCAAGCAGCCTCAGCAAGCCCAGCAGGATGTTCTACAAAGCCTAACTCTCTTTTCCACTTCTTTTAAAGGAATCTGAGTGATGCCTCTTATTTTATAACTCGTGCAAATGGTCTGAATAATTAATGGCTTCTGTACTTGATGTAACCATTTTGCACTCAATCACAGAATCATAGAATGGCCTGGGTTGAAAAGGACCTCAAAGATCACCCAGTTCCAACCCCCTGCTATGTGCAGGTCACCAACCAGCAGCCCAGGCTGCCCAGAGCCACATCCAGCCTGGCCTTGAATGCCTGCAGGGATGGGGCATCCACAGCCTCCTTGGGCAAAAATACATATTTCTTCTCTGAAAAGTGAGAAAACGAATTGATACATGAAACACATTTTAGAGGATGAGAAACCCTCCTCTTCCATTCGTCCCGATGAGATGAACACTGCTGGCTATAGGAAGCAGCCACAATATGATCAAGCAGTTTCTTCTGTCTCTGGGGAAAAAGGTAACTATGGAGATAGTCAGCAAAATCATCAGCATAACTGGTTTCATTAGTACCTAATACAGAGCACGAAGACCATGGGCAGATTCACCAACCTTTTTTCTCCTCTTAATTATGGAAAGGACACCGCTTTTATCTGGAACGGCTGAGCTAAAGGAGGCAGTTTGGGTTTTATGCTACGTACTTGAAAGGAAAATATTAAAAATTCCCCAGTCCTGGCCCTTGAGAGCTTTCACTATCAAGTGAGGACAAGCACACACATTTCAGGGAACAGCTTTCTGTCAGAACGTACGATTTCGTTAAAATTGGAAACATTTCACAGAAACATGCCTATACTGATAGAGTTACTTTGTAAGTCCAAATGTTTTGTTTGAGATTTCTCATTTCAATCTGAGACTGTGCGGACATTTGGTTGTGCCGGATGAAATAGTTCTGTTTTAGCATTTATGATCCATTCATTTCAGTACTTATGAGACTATCAATCTGTTTAGTTGGGGAAAGCACATCTGTTTTGTTTTTTTTTTTCCTTATCTGTTTAAAGTGATGAACTTATTTCACAAGCAGAGCAAACAGAAGTCTAACCCGTCCTTGCAACAAATGCTCAGCCTGCAGAGAACGCCAGCTGATGGACCACAGAATCACAGGGGCTGGAAGGAATCTCTGGTGATCACCCAGTCTCAGCCTTTCCTCTTGAGGGAGGTGCTCCACAATCATTCCTGCAGCCCTTCAGCAGTTCCCTTCCTGCCCTGAACTGGAGAGCCCAGGACTGGACCCAGTACTCCAAATATGGCCTCAACAGGGCAGAGCAGAAAGGAGGATTGCCTCCCACAACCTGCTTGCCGTGCTCTTCATAATGGACCCCAGAGTCCTAGTGGCTTTCTTGGCTACAAGGGCACAGTGTTAGCTCATGGCCAACCTGTTGGCCCCCAGGACACCCAGATCTTCTCTGCTAAGCTCCTCTCCATCAGCTCAGCCCCCCAACCTGTACTGCTGCAAGCTGTTATTCCTTCCCAGATCTATGACCCTACATTTGCCCTTCCTGAACCATATGAGGTTCCTCCCTGCCCAACTCTCAGCCTGCCCAGGTTCATGGGCCTTGGGGATAGCAGAAGATCCAGAATCAAACGTAATGAGGAGTCTTATACAAACAGGACAAGGCAGAGTCAACATCTCCACCTCTTTCCTTCTTAGCACTAGAGAGCATCTCAAGTTCACCCGCTAAACACCAATTACTGCCAACAAAACAGCATGGAGAACATCTTAGCCTGCTGTCAGTCTGCGGGGGCAGCTAAGCTGCAATGGCATTTCAGGTTTTCTGGAGATGTACCCACTGCTCCCTGTCACTGCTTTACCTCAAATCAGAAAACATGCTAGTATGTTTTAGATACATTAGTGTTTTATATTTTAAATGTGGTTTACATCACTTAAAACTATGCTCTGTTGTTTTATTTACCAAGAAACCTCCTTAACACTAACAGCCCTTAACATCTTCTTGCACCACTGCTGAGTGTGAGCAGGATGATGCTGAACATCGCACTAAGAGGTAACACTGGATTTATTAGAAAGAGAATTAATGAAGGAATACTGCAAGAAAAGGCACAAGCAGCTGCCATATTTCTTACTGGCAATATCTTCTTTCCCCAACACAAATATGGGGCGAGAAAGACTTTGTTGTGCTTTTAAACAGTGTTAACAGCAAAGTACTGCTGGTTCAGAGAGGAAAGCAAGGCTGGAGCAACTGAAATAAACAAGATAGGACAGTAAAGGATAAGCTATAAAGATACTAATAGAATTGCTGAAGCAACCTGTGCTTCTTATTCGGGCTGCACTGCATTCCTCTACCAAGGCCATGCTTCCTATTTTACACAGGAACACACAACAACAGTGGAAGTAGACTCTTTCTGAGGTTTCTGGTCCTTCGCCCCGCTCCACTCTCACCATAGACACAAACTAATAACTCTATACAGTAAACCAAGCCACAAACCCCAACATAAAAATATATCTGAGACTAAAACCACCAGAATTGAGAAGAGGAAAAAGATGACAATGGGCCCACCTGGATGGCTGGGCATTGCAGCCACACCGCTATCATACAAAGAAGTCACGTTCTATCCATGTGCCTGTTTCCAGTGCCTGCCAGCTCCATAAAGCCAGACATACCCACTGCCTGCCTTAGACATGTGCCACTATTCATCCTTGGTGTCAGAAGACCAAACACTAATGAATATGAAAGGACACAACTTCTTCCACTGTAAGCCGTAAAACTCGAGAAACATTCTCTTGCAGAAAGCCAGCAATAATCTCTGCATGATTAAGAGCTGTGGATATTTAGCCCACACACAAGGAATTAATTATCCGCAGCTATAGCCACGAGCACCGTGCATCCTTCAACTTGCTAAACGCTCACCAAAATTTTAACGATGATTTTTTCATTATACCATTTTCCCCTCTTCCCCCCGCGCCTTGCAGAGATATTATTGTTGGAGGATGTCATCAGTGCTGTTTCAGATCTGTCAGATATAATCTTCTAATCTGCCAACTTTTCACAAGGAAGAGATGAGCTCATGTACTGACTGACAAGATGTGCTGAAAAGTCTGGGCTTTCTCGAAGACTGTTAAAAGTTTAAGTTCCCCTATTGTGTGAATACCGTCAAACTTGGCCCTGCAATTTTCATAATGACAGCTGCTGTCAGTTTAAAAGGGTAAATTATTCAGTTCAACTGGGAATGCTGACAGTAACTGTAAAAAGGGCCTTAGCAATGGAGAAAAAGAAGAAGGTTCCAGGTATCTAAGGAAAGATGTAGTAAACTCACCAAGACACCTTAGGAATGCTCAACTCCAGCTCATTTCCAGCCTCTCTTCAAAAACCTGCAAAACTCTTCACTTTGGGAAGAAGATAATGACATCATATTAAACCATATCTGTAAGAGAGCTTCTTACAGGGGTCCTAGTTGAGGTTACAAGGTGCCTGTCTGTTATTATGCACTTTTAGACTATTTACAAGGACACAGTGCAACACATATGCTCCAGCTCCTACATATGGGTGATCTGAAGCCATTGAAAGTATTTTTGAAGTCATTTGAAAAGCACCATTAGGTGCCTACCTACAGTTTTGGAACCCTGTTTCCTATATTTCCTGTTATGAGGGAAACTTGCCACATACACTCCACCATTTCCAACCCTCTGCCCCATAGCAGAGCTAAAAGCGCACCTTCATAAAGCACATTTTCTCATCGGTCCACTTTGGAGTCAGACAGAAAAATAAAACGCAACCCCACTGCTCTTCTTGCTTGAATGAAAATGAAGGAAACAAAGAACAACGTGACTCATCAGCATTGCAGCAAGCATCATTTCTGCTTCGCAAATGCCTACTGTTCCCATTGAAGGTTCTCCACCCGCACTTCCCCCACGTTGTGCAAGCACAAAGGGTGACAAGCAGCAGCAGAGTAGAGGACTTGCTCTTCAGCATGTAATACTGTATCTGAAGCTTCCTTCTAGAACAGGTGAACACAGAAGAGGGTTTAAACTACTGCAGAATGATAGAATTATTAGGGTTGGAAAAAGTCCTCTAAGATCATCCAATTCAACCATCAGCTGTACTAGGAGATGCTGCAATGCTCCAAGCCTGAAGTTTGGTTTGTAAGTACATTTCACATGGGAAATTTTTTTTTTTAATCAAATGCACTGTATTTCCCATATGCTGTTAACATCTTTGTGGTTCCAAGTGGTGAAAACAAAAGTGATTGAAAGAAGGGGGATTTGATTCTTTGAAAAACTGGGGTTTGTTTGAACTGAAATGCATTAAATCACTATGGAACAAGGCAAAATATCATGACTATCTACTATCTAAACCCATTATAACTTGCACCATCTATTCTCAATTACACTAGATGCTGTGGTAGTTGCACATGAGCTATCACAAATATTAAATTAAGTATGAAGAGATACAATCTCTCTCAGCAATCGTAGCTATCATCTTTCCACTCTCTAAAGAAACAAGCGTTACTGGCTGTAATTGCTCCAGAGTTCAGAGCATCCCTGCTCACCTGCTTTCCTGCTAATTCCATGCTCCATTCTCCATACCTCAGCAGACGCAGCTACCTAATTGGAAAGAGGATTTCAGCCTTTATAAGAATATAAATCCTATGCTCTGCACATACTTGCTGAAGTAGATACTCATTCCTCATTTGCTAAGGGGGTACAAGAGGCTAATCAATGCTTCAGCACTTGGGGCTAAGGAGAGGCTGAGTATTCACAGACTTATGTAGGTTCATCTCCTCTCTCCCTCCCAACAGCCATATTTTAAAGTTTGATGCTACAACTGTTGATATACTCAGAGAGCTACGTGGAGTCAACTCCACAAGAAATGCATCACACAATCTGTAAAAGCAAAATGGTTGGTGAATATCCTCAAGTTATCTGCAGCCTTTTTCCTATAGCCCAGGTCAAATGAGCACTCACTCTGTAGAGAGATTTGTTACAAGCTATTAGCCATTCCCTTAAGATACCTTCAGCACATTCTCCTTCTGCAACTAGAACTCTCATAAATCTTCAAAAAAATGATCTTGAGTTCAGAAAACTTTCAGAGCTAGCTTGAATATAAGTTTTGTTCCTCCCTGTAGCTATTGCTGAACAGACCATAAATTACCAGGAACATCACACAGCCATAGCACAATGCCCAGCATTAGTCCAAAACCCAGAATGCTACATCACTTCCTCCACGGTCTTACCAAACACCAACAACAGCTTCCCCTGGTACATCATAGTGCCATTAGTATTCAAGAACTGATGGTGCTGGTGAGATTGAACCAATGAGGAGCATGGGTTAGTGGAAATACTAATGCTATATGGATGTTGGACTGGATTGTTGGCTTTACCAGTTGTAGAGAAAGATGACAGCAGATAACCAGTTCAAAATTACTCAAAAAAAGGGAAATGGAATCAATTGAACCAAAAAAGGAAAGACCTGCTTACCTATCCCAGGGACCAAGGCTTGCAGAGCACCCCAAAAGAAAGGATCTAAGGTAGGAACCTTTCCCTTAAGGCAGCCAGCCCTTAAATGAGGCTTGGGGAGGGGTAGAGCCTGGCTCCACCTCTTCTAGTCACACAGGTGAGTTGCTTTCACCAGTGCTCCCAGGGCTGGCTATGTGCCTTCACCAGGTGTTCAATCATTGGTTCAGGCCATGACTTAACAATTCCCATACACCAGCTGTAAAAGTAATGCATGTACTTAAAGGTCTTTTCCAACCTTGGTGATTCTGTTTCACATGGTTCCCATATTCTCTTTAAGACTGATGCTTATAAATATAGCAACGCTTCACCCACAGTGTAGTTTTTAGCAAGTCAATCACATCTCGTCTTTATCTCTTGATAATGTGCCTTCTTAGTGGTCACTTGACAGATATATTTAAACCTACCACAAACATATATACAAACATGCATATGCTACAGGATCATGAGGCCAATCAAACAGCCCCTGAACACCAAAGCAGAAAATAAAGTTACTGCCATTAACCATCTGTCTTAGAGGCAGCCCTTAGGCAACATCCCTGTTGCAAACAGGAGCTGTGTTCAATGTACCTGAACTCAGGTAGCAGTGTTGTGAAGGGACAGTCTCTATATGCTTCTTGGGACCCACTGGCATCTCAGAAGCTCTCCCATTGGTGACAGCACGACCTCACTGCCATTGCTGTGTCAGCTACATTGGAGAGGTCCCCCCCAGAGATGCAACCAAGCTTCAGTGCTGCATAGTTGTCTATTCCTCATCTTCCAAGGAATGCATTAAAATGGAATACGTACTAAAAATGGGGAATATGCTTTCCCCTAACATGGGAGAAGCTTCTGCCAAATCACAGCCAAGTATAGTAGCCTAAGTATTTCTTGAGCAATACTGCCCTAACGCCATGTAACACTGTATCTGAAGCCCTAAACCAGACCCCAGAGATTGGGGGGAGGTAAAGGACATGAATAAAGAAAAAATGGGGAGAGGAAGGGACAATCACAAACAGCCAAACCAAACTGAAAGAACCAGATGATGCTTCTTACTCTTGCAGTTCAGTGGCTTTGAGTTTTATTCAGATGATTAGTCAGTTTCCAAACAGCTTATGAGATTGATCTCTGACTAGGATTAGAATAAGGCTTTTAGTATTTTATCTAAGCGCAGTGCACATTTTTAGTAGAAAGCTTCCCCTTCTGGACTCCTCTGTTGTATCATTAGGAACAATCCTGCTCCTTTTCTTCTTTCACAATCCTTCAGACACTCCAGATGACAGTGCTACTACAGCAGCAGCTTGTGTAGTAACACTAGAAAAGTGTTTAAGACGAGCAGAGTTCTATGTCTGCAGTCTAGCTGCTGGGAATAAGGAAGAGGAGCTGATCTCACAGGAACAGCTCTCCACAAGCCACCTACAAATCATAATTTAGGAAGCTCTGTGTTATACAGAGTACAAAAAGGGTGATGCTTGCATTTCATCCATATGGATAATGCTACAAAGGGACCATGACACCAGTGGTGGTCTTCTGTATTGGAGACAGCTGGAGACTGCCAACATCATCCATGATGGATGCACTCTGAACAAAGCAAAGGTTAAAGGATCTTTGAATAAAGCATTATTATTGCTAATCATTTTACAGTATCATTATAGATGAGAACAAGTAATTCTGGGCAGAGAAAACCACATAAAAAAGTGCTCTATGCACATGCTGCTGCTTCAGATGGTTGAAAAATTGATGGAAGCTGAAAACTTCCCTACTGAGAAAACCAGAAGGAAACAAGCGCTAGTTTTGCAAAAACAATTCCCTTCATCCCCCACACAGCACTAGCTGCACTTTACAGCAGATTTCAAGAAGTCACTGCCCTTCTCCAGTGCTCCTAATCTGCTATTTTCTGAACATGAGTAAATCTTATTTCCACAGAGCATCCATCTCCCTTCTGGTGCTCCATTAAGAGGAAAACAAAAACCTATTACGAGGATGATGGAGAAGAAACGCTGCAGTAGGCATGCAGGACCGGTGATATGCATCACATCTCTTCATTCACAAGGTCTTCTTTTAATTTCCCCCATGCAGAGATTTCGCTCCTCCACTCTATCTCGTGTATCCAAGTATGATCAGCTTGCCCTCAGCGCTGCTTTTTCCGTTTTTGCAATATTCTCTCAATAATGAGGTCACTGAGATCATCGGGTTTTAGATATAGCCTCCTGGAACAGTTCTACAAACCGGGCTACAGCACATTAGTTACTCCAGCGTAGAACTGATGCTTTATCTCTTTTTTATTTTTAGTATTGTTTCCTTTAATGCTTTTAAACGCTGCAATAACATCTGTTGTTTCAGTAGCCATCCAGCAATATCCATCATTTCAGCGTTTCACAGCAAATAACTTCATTTCAATGCAACTTTGGAGGTGTCTTCAGCACAATTTTAGTCCCATTTCCATCCAATTGGAAGCATAAAATAAAATGTTTTCATGTGATGTCCAGCACCTTACACAGAGAAACATAAAATACTAAAAGCTTCAAAGCAAGGATAGGCAGATCCTTCAGAAAAATTTCTAACTCTACCATTTGGATCACAGGACCAAAATGTAGTGAACCACACTTAAAATCTGACAGACTACAAGAACAGTCTTAGGCAAATTATGTGCTT